>OZ024912.1:57334554-57424554 GCA_964017125.1 Flabesymbios commensalis
ATGAGTGATAAACCGAATTAAATATGTCATGCTGCGTAAAAAATAAACTCACTTTCACGCATTTACTTTGGCACGGTGGCCAAATGGCCTGAAATTTGAATTTCCTAAAGTATTCTATGATCTTACCATTTTAACAACGTTCATTAATGTAGCATCAACTGGCCCAAGCAAAGATCCATAATTGAATTATCAATGTAACATTGCAAAGATTATAATGATACAAGTTAGAGTAGGAAAAAAACCAACCGTACTCTCGTGGTAGGTAATACAAATTTCTTTCTCATCTCTGATGCTTTAAAAACTGTGCTGGATTCACGTATTATGTAACAACCTATTGCTACTCAGTTTCGCTCCACTGGTGAAGAAAGGCAGCCTAATTATCACTTAATCATAATCATATTATAATGGACATATGTTTGTTATTATTATATTGGTTTTTTTTCAATTGTATTTGATTGTTTTGCATGAGGAAACCATTCGACTAGCTTTTTGTAGCTACTACGCAATGATCTTTAATTAGATACGTTTATACCAACCGTTCTCTCAACAAAAAATTGACACAGTTTGTCGTTACTTCTTCACACAAATTAGGGGAGCCCCCCAATTTTTTTTCTTGGTAAATCCAACAAAATTAGATGCGCTGTTCTTTGACGGACACGTAGCACATTACTCATGTTAGTGGTTAGTGCCATAACGAGGTGATGATTGATTAAGTGGTCACAAGTAGAAGTCATGTCAGTACTATACCATCTGCGAATGTGACGAGTGTCTATTAATCCCTATGATAGATCAGTACGATTACAGTTACACAACAAGGATGTAACTCTGTCTGCAGTCATTTTAAAATATATAGTGTGTTTACTATCATGATTTGCATGAAAAATTTAAATTAAATGCGGCTTATATTTCTTCGTCTCACTTAGCGTTAAATGAATACACAGGACATGTTTCACAGGATTAATAAAAATATGAGAAATGGGGATCCGCTTGGTGATAATATTCATTGGAGATATTATTCCTTCTGCCATCGAACTAAGGAATAAAAGCTTATCCAACTAAAAGTATATAAACGTATAATAGGTAAATATATATTACATACCTAAATATTTGTCTACTTTTTTTAATTAGTTACAAAGAAAAACAATGGAACATCGCCCCAATGCTGGTTTAATATTGGCGACGCCGGGTCCAACATAAACCGGCATTGGTTCAAAGTGTTGTGTTTGCTGAGAAGTATTTTTCATTTTTGTATAAACCATGCAGACCAAAGGGTTTTTTTAATTTAAAATCATCATAAATGTCTTAGTTGACGCTTCCGCTTCAATTGAAAACCCATGTTATGGGTCTACGGCCATTAGAAAAAATTAGATTTTTCCAGCGCGGGGACCGTCTTTAGACGTCAGAATATGCCGTCTAAAAACGGTCCCCGCGCTGGAAAGGTTAAACAGCGATAAAGTGTCTATAACATCTTTATTTGACGACATCAGTAAGGATGGTGAGCAGCCGAACTTTAAGTACCGCTGGCTAACCTTGACTGAAGGGTGGCCCTCAGACATATATGCATATTTGCATTTCACTAATAATAAATGAGCAAGGTCGCACTCGTGGGGGGTCTACACCAGCCTTTTGAACACGTAAAACATGTTATAGTCAGTTAGTACTTGGTTACATAGTTATTAACCCTTTGAGTGCGGGCGACGCTTTTAAGCGCATTCATACTGTTTTTCCACAACTAAAATTTGACAGAAATTGAACAAATATGCATGTATAAATCTTGAGTAAAGCCCCCATTGTGAAATTTAGCAGGTTTAATTTTTAAGTGAGGAGGTATTTTCCTTTCATTTGAAGTTGGCAATTGCGTGAGCAATGCCAACTTCATATGAAAGGAAAATGGTAAGTAGTAATGAAGCACTTAAAGAGTCAAAGAAGTATGTGCAGACGTACGATGTGTCATTCATAATGAGCAAAGTAATATAATAATACAAACATATACATACTCGTCTTTTTCACACGTCGTGTTAAATAGAGAAATAGTCAATGATATAATGTGTATGCAAGCACAAGCGAAACTGTCGTTAGTGATCTGTTCTATTTAAAAAAAATTATAATTTTGATATTTAGTTACAATAGTAAAATAATCTGGAAAACCTGAAAAACATGAAGTGATTGATATGTTTGTAGACTACGGCTAAAACAATGTTACAACTGTATCACGGTTAGTAATACTAAATGTCATATATATTTTCAACATTGTATACCACGTGGAAATACTAAGCATTAAAGACTCATGAAGCCCTTAGACATGATCAGTTCAACGTCATCCTTCATGGTATTTTAAATACTTTTCCATGCCCGACCGTCCTTTTTAACCAATATAATCGATTTCTCAAAATTAAAGTAAATGTGCGAGTATTGTTTTTATACAGCGTGAGACGGGGTTATTCCATACTAGGACAAAGTGGAATATCTTAAGCTCTGGACGTTTCCTATTTATTCCTTTACTTCGCCACAATACAAGGTCAAAGGTCAACTTCAAGGTCAAATATGTTTTTTAACAAATGGAGCTAGGAACAAACAAGTGCGATATCTTGTTCTCGTGTATTTTGGACTGGGATTTTAATTTCAGGTATTACGTTGATGATTCAAGGTCATCTTCAACAAATCAAATTATGTACAAGTGTAATGCGTATATTCAAGGTCAATATCAAGATCAAAAATATATTTTTCAACAAATACAAATAACAACAAGTGTAATAAATCTTTTTGATGATGATATGTGGATTGGATAATCGATGTCTGGGATTAATTTGATGATTAAGGAACCTTCAGATTCAAAACATCAATTTCAAAGTCAATTAGGAGAAAATATTGTTTTTAGCAAATAAAGGTAGGAATAAAACTGGTGTAATATCTATTGTCCGTGTAACTTTGACAAACAAAGTGGCCGGTGATTTATGAGATATTTTTTACATACATTATCATTCACACTTACATGTTGTTAACACTGCCTTTAGATGCCTTCAGATTTGTGCTCCAATATAAAGTATTCCGATCATAATTTATTGTGCAAGGTGTGATGGGCTTGATAATGTTATTTTGTAATGTTATCTAAGCCTATTCATCTATATCTCAGTAGAAATAATTGTAATAGCAGGATTCATGTGACAAATAGATCATGTGAGACTTGTAAACAATGGAAATAACGGTTCGTGATTTGTCTGGGCTGGGCTTTTTTTCTTGGCGCACATATTATCTTTCACTTAATAACACGCGGCTTGTATTCAATGTGATAACAAATGAAGCACTGTATGCTGAAAATAATGATCGATGATTTAAACAATGATATATAAGTGACGATGGCAATAAATTAATCAGAAATTAAGATATTGAAATGACCGATAGGGCTTTTGCACCGGCAAAAACAACACACTCACACAATAATAACATACCACTATAAACAGTGCACCGTTCACAACATGGTGTGGGGTGACAGTTTTCTATGGCTTAAGGATGTGTACCTTGGATACATAAAATACATTTTTATTACAGGTTTGCAATATGGTTGTCTTTCTAATAAATATGTGTTAATGATCTTTGCTATTTATGCCCTTAGCGACAGCGGTCATTGTTTTGTATTGACGATCAAACCACGTATAATATACTTTCTCAGACATCTTTATAATTCCATAAATGTGTTTATATAATTATTTTATAGTGATTTGTTCTCATTTAGCATATATATACAAAATAATGAATCTTTTGTACTGTTGCCATGGAAACGGTTTATAGGGAGTAAGGGACGTTTTAATATAGTTATGATAACAAATTTATGTTGAACCCGAACTGTTACCCATGCTCCCGGAAAGTGTATATTATTGATATAAGTGTAAAATATATCCCAATATTTGCATTGCGTACAATTTTTGGTTTTAAAAACATTAAAAAAACGTGGGCTTGAAAGGGTTGAATGTGTTTTTGACTGGAAAATACATTTTTGATAGTCTTTAAGGTATCAATTTTAATAATACAATGTCTGTTTCGGAGAGCATTTTTTACAGATTAAAAAAGGAATAATACATTTGGTTTTAACTGCATTTTTGTAGTATTTTGATGCTTTTATGTCATATTCGTTATCAACATTAACTTTTTCAACCAAAAAAGTGTATTAATTTTTTGTTTTTAATGTAATTTGACTGACCATTTTGATAATAAACAATGATAATAATAAAGTTCTATATCGCCTAAATCCTCTGTGATCCGAGTTCAGAGGCGCGACAAATATATTCGTAATCCGACTCATAATTCCAAAAACCGTTTGCGTTTGTTATCTGGGCCAACGGGACCACCGAGGATTTAGGTCGGAAAAAGCCTGATCAAAAAAACTACTTTGTGTTTTCGCAGGGCGAATTTCTAAAGGAAGTTCATTCCAAAGTTGTGAGTTGATATTCATTTCTGGTATTTTTTGTTAAAAACCAAAAAGTCATTCCTAAGGTTAAATCGATCAAAAAACACGATTTTGAATAAAGATAAAAACAAACGTAATACCTTTTTTGATGCGATTTGTAATAATAATTATTTATTATTTATGTTAATTTGAGACGAAATCAGGCATGGGGTAGGTATTAAGCATGGTCTCAATTTCAACTCATTGCGCATGACTGTGTACGGATGATCATGCAGCGATTTTTTTTACAATAATGTAATTTTATATTTCCAATAAATATGTTGTCAAAGATGCAGTAAGCTCAAATGTTTGGCACCATATCTCATCATTTTCGCCATGTACTGAGATAACTTAATAATATTTGGCTGCAATTATACGCTGTAGTTTGCAATGGTCATACAAAATGTTTCGTATATATTTACAACAGATTGAATTATTAGTCATATAAAAAATTCAACATGATACCTTTTTATTAAGCCCCCTATGTGAATTTGCAAATATCCAAAATGAACACCATTTTGCCCCATATTATTTTTATGTCTAATCTGGCGTTTTCTACTTGCTGCAATTTCAACAAAATTCTGCTACAATTATACAGCTCGGCTGTTAGTTAGCTAGTCATAAGAATCAATAAATAAATCACACCCTGAAAAATATCACAATATTGGTGCCTAATTACTAATGGACATTGTCAAGGCTTTCAACTGCATGCCACATGACCAGCTCATTGCAAAATTAAAATCGTATGGTATTCAGGACCAATGAATCAAAATTCTCATATCATATTAGTCGGCTGCATATATGAAGAAAACCCACCTTACCCTGAAAAAAATTGCCACAAAAGGTTCTCAACAGTTTATTGTAGTACCGAGTCTCCTTAATAACATATATCAAAAGTGTACCAAACTCTGACCATGCAAAAAGTATTTTTTTCAAGATGGCGTCCAAGATGGCCGCTAAATCCTTGAAATTGTAAATTATTTGCCCATTAATCATCTGAAATGACTCATGTTGATGCATTTTCACTTGTTTTGGGTTTAATATGGTACATGGAGTACTTCACACACACCACATTCAAAATATAAATTTTGAAATCCAAGATGGCGGATCAAAATGGCCGCCAAATTGCGAATATTAAAGAAATAAATAAAAATCATTCCATACATCATTTTTTATCTACAATATTACTGCAGGAGCTAACTAAAATGAGTGGGACTGTCGAGCATTAGGCTTGACTGTAAAATGTGATTATATACTGTCTGGATATAAAAAACGGTAGATGGTCAATTTACCCCAAGATGTAATCAAAGGTCATAAAAATGAAAAATATCTGTTATATATTCATATTTATACTCCAGTTGTTGGAAATTAAATCCTGATTACTAATATTATACATCATGCAAACAAAAATGATACAAACAAAATATAAAACAAATATATGGAGTCAAAGGTCACAAAAATCAATAACATTTAGAACTTAGATGTATATACTTGTCATATGTATACTCATACTGTCCGAAATTTAAGGTTGATTGCAAATATTATTTATTATAATTATAGCCAAAAATATTATAAAAGAAGACATGCTATTTGTTTGTTGTAAAATTCAAAATCCAGACTCATATCGGTTTACATTTGAATATGAGCATATACGTCAAATTCGGGTTTTTTTTCATTTAAAAAAATAACTGATGTAACCCAATTCAACTGATGTTCATCCATATTTAAATGTATACACGCTATCAGCGAAATACATGTATGGTAGAGATTTCAGAGTGATACAAAATATTAAGTGCATTGTTCACACGAGAAAAAATCGAATCGAAAAAAATCATTGAATTCATAGGAAGGTCAACTGGTAACTCAATCAAAATTGGTTAACCTGAGGTTTATTCATTTAAAATTATAGGTTCAATGGACATATACACGTTTGTCTTTTATAACACGTGCGCTAGGAAGCATATAGGCTCCAAATGTGTTTTAATACGAACGTTATTTAAAACTGTGAATTGTAAATATACACAGATTTTAAAACATGTGCTAGTCGGTTCCAGGAATATGCAATTAAATGTATAGATTAATTGGGCCAAGACATCACCAGAACAATAATATTGCAGCCATTTTGCAACATTTTACCGTTCTCCACATTATGGTCACACTAATCATATGCTAATTAAATTCGAGAATGTTAGAAAAAGCGGCTTTAAAATAATTTTGACGATCGTCATAGATAGAAATGGCCGCTATGACATCATTTATTTTGCGGTCAAGGTTTCCAAAAATCCGAAGCAGTTTTTAGCGATAAATCTTAACCGTGGTGGACGGAGGAGCGAACGAATGTGCGCAATGCAAGACAACAGTAGGCTCTCAGCTAAAATTTGACTGAGACCTAAAAACGAATGATGTTACCTGATTTCTGGGTACTATTTTCTATCATATTACCTGCAAAAGTGTATACATTTGTCGACCCTGTATCTTTCTGTAGTATACTCTAGGGCATATAAAACCAGGGGTCCTAAATTTGAAGTGTGGGCCAATTAGTCACGAGGCCCATTTTCGAAATTTTACCTCTAACTATTTTTTTAGTTCATCCTGATTCAGCCCATATTGAGCGGTGGGAACTAAAAATTAAAATATATCTGGAACCATTTGTCACATTTAATAATGCTGGTGTCTATTTTTACATATTAATTTAATGTAAATACTAGGCATACAACACAATTTGGGGTAAAGATCGAAGGCCGAAGTCATACTTATTTATCTTCAAATTATGCACAAAAGCAACCAAACTAATAAATGATCAATACTGCTATATTTTTAATCACCGACTGCAAACATTATATTAAAGAATGATTCAACTGCAAGACGCGCATTCCTGGGACGGTCAAGTGTAGGCCAACAGTAGCCTATTGAGTACAGATTGACGGCATTAATATAGCCACTGAACTGATTACAAGATACTACTTAAACGGGACATTGATCCGATGCTATTTTAATGCTAGGCCAACGTCTGCGACGCTGGCCCAGCATTGAACCAACATTGAATAAATGTACAATGTTTGAGAGAAAGTCCTCCTGCCCAGCAAACACAAGACATTTGTATAACATTTATACAACGGCGGCCCAACGTCTTCGACGTTGGTCCAACATTGCATAAAGTCATACAAATGTTTTGTGTTTACTGAGCATGTCAATACAAGCTTGGGTCAAGCAGTTTCAACATCCCCGTAGTAAGACAGTCAGTTTGCTCTTAATGAGGCTTTGGGTATGAAACGCATATTTAGTATTATTATGGAATAGGGACTTGACCTACCCACGGGCACTATTGCCTTCTGGGGGACCCTTGTCCCGCGAATTTTAGCAGTTGACTACACCTTTAAGTATTCTCTTCCCGGCCTTGTAACACTCGCCGTCGTAAAAAATGTTATTCTCTCAGCATTTCTCTTTGTAATTTACCCCTATTTTACAGGGACAACTCAAATTGTAATATCTTTAAAACCGATGTCGAGAATATTATTCTTTTCTATGTATGTGGCTATGTCCGACTAGCTTGATATATATGCATGATCTCATCTATCGGAACCAAAGGCCATGGTAGATTTTAAAATAACAAGTGTTTGCAACACATACTTGTTAACATTATTCCAAACTACACAGTTTACAAATCACTGCTCAGGTAATCTAGAAGATTGCCGAAGTTTTTATTTGACCTTATGCTTTTCACTTTAACAATATTTCTACAAGGTTTCTGCCACCATTACACCAACATGTAGGCCTATGTGATGCTCATTAGGCTGATATCAAGACAAAAATCTCGGCATTATTTTTAAAGACCAACGAAGGATCCCAAAATGGCTTCTGAGATTGGTGCCAATAACTATACTCAGGTCAATCCGCATTGTATTTAATAAGTAATACCATTTTTTTGGCTAGCTTTAACACGAACAATCTGTCTAGGGGGTAGTGTGTCCTATTAGAGATCAATAACAATATCAAATGTTAAGTGTTATAGGGACTATAAATTTTAAAATTAAAAATAACAGTACTTCCTGTCGCCCTTTACAATTTTTCCATCGCCCTCTAACTTATATTTTCGACTATAAACGCCTCAGTATCGCCCTTTAAAGCCTCCCTGTCGCCCTTTAATGACACTCTGTTGCCCGTTAGCAAAATCGCCGTTTAACCCTTTGACTTCCAGGCCGGGGTGCATGCCAGGATCCAGATATACCGGTGTAGGAGTTCTATTTTTCGTCATTTGAAGCTGGAATTGCTAACGCAATTTCCAGCTTCAAATGACGAAAAATACATAAATGTAGTATATATTTGACGAAAATTTGTGTCATTTTATGGTTACGTTCATTGACGAATGACGACGGAAATTTCCGTCATGTATGGTAGTGAAAAGGTTAAGGTATTTCAGTCATCTTTTGTCCCCTCTCTGTGTGTTTTTTCGTCGCCTCTCGTCGCACTTTACCGTCTCTCCGTCATCTTTTAAAGCATATAATATCTGTCACCCTTTGATTGCCATCTTCCGCCTTTTACCACCTTTCTGCCTTCTATTTACCGCCCCTGCGTCGCCCTTTAAACCTTCCCATCGCCAATCCACGTCGCCTTCAAAGTATATCCACCGCCCTTAACACCACAAATGTGCAAATCAATAGCACTATTTTATTTGAAAAACAAGTTATGTTTTATAGATGCCTGCCGTGCGGTTTCGAATCCCGCTTGTTGCAAGATTTGAAGAGAAATATCATTTCTCCCTTCTCAATATGGGGACAATGTGTTCAATGCGCCGAAATGGCCGCAGAACTGTATGTTCTCGGTGGGGTTGAGATGGCACACTAATGAGCAGTTCCAGATAAAGGGGGTAAAAAAGTAAAATTCGGATGAAATACTTGACATCAGACTATAAACCTGCACCTTTACCTTTTTTACCTTTGCCCCCATATACATGTATTTGCGTTATGTGTATTGGCGTATATTAAATTTCTATTTTGTTTGTGACCTTTGATCCCATATATTTGCGTTATATTTTATTATATCAGTTTTTGGCAATATAAGGTATATATTATTAATCAGTATTAAATTCCGACAATTTGAGGAAACATACGACTATATAATAAAGATTTAGTTTTGATTGGTTTTTGTGACTTTTGACTACATATTGCCGTTTCTTTTGTCCAGGCAGTATATAATCAAATTTTAAATTCAAGCCTAATGGACTTCGACAGTCCTACTCAACCTGAGTGTGAAGCACCCTATGTGCCATAATCAGACCCAAAACAAGGGACAATGCATCAAAATGAGTCATTTCGGATGAAAAATGGGCAAAATTGTCATTTTAAAGATATGACGGCCATCGTGGACGCCATCATGAAAATTGTACTTTTTGCATGTTCAGATTTTGGTAAACTTTTGATATGTAGTTAAGCACACCTAATACTACAATAAACCGTCAAACCATATAATTATGCAGCCTACTTCTATAGCTCTTTCCGCTTCATTTGAATGCCTGTTTTCTACGGCCATTATAAATAGACTGCTTGCACGAGTTTGCGCAGTGAACAATTGTCTGATTAAAACAGTTCAGAGCTGCTCACTGTGTGGCGTGTTGTCATTGAAAAGTGTGTAACAGTTGTCTGAATAAAACAGTTCAGCGTAGCTCACCGTGTGGCGTGTTTTTATTGAAAAAGGTGTATAGGATACTCTTTCAGTGCGGGGATCGACTTTACTTTTTTATCATAATCTGACGTCTAGTCGACCACCGCAATGAAAGCGTTAGATAATCTACAGTGATAATATTGTCAAGTTTAGGTCCCTTAATGGTATTATTCAATTGATCATGTTACAGCTACAATTATTCGATTTTTTTCCCAGCCGAGAATAAAATAAAATAAATAAAATATTGATTAATCCAAAATCAGAATCCATCCAGAATGAGCGACAGAGCACCTAAATTCCCTCATCAGCAATGGCTATTTACCCTTTAACCGCCAAATTATTCAATTTGAATTTTCACCCACTTGAAGTTGTGTCTCGCTGACGCGATCCACAACTTCAAGTGAGTGAAAATTATTCAGATTTGACAAAATGGAGGTCAACTGTTTTCAAATATTGGTGATTGATGTCTTATTTTTTAACATGTTTAAAAGGTGGTACTTAATGTGCTAGTAAAAAATGAAAACCCGAATATATGCGACACCGGCGGTTAAAGGGTTAAACGATTGTTACAGCTACAATTATTCGATTTTTTTCCCAGCCGAGAATAAAATAAAATAAATAAAATATTGATTAATCCAAAATCAGAATCCATCCAGAATGAGCGACAGAGCACCTAAATCCCCTCATCAGCAATGGCTATTTAACCCTTTAACCGCCAAATTATTCAATTTGAATTTTCACCCACTTGAAGTTGTGTCTCGCTGACGCGATCCACAACTTCAAGTGAGTGAAAATTATTCAGATTTGACAAAATGGAGGTCAACTGTTTTCAAATATTGGTGATTGATGTCTTATTTTTTAACATGTTTGAAAGGTGGTACTTAATGTGCTAATAAAAAATGAAAACCCGAATATATGCGACACCGGCGGTTAAAGGGTTAAACGAAGATTGTGTCTTTCTAAAGACGCTGGTCGCTGCCTAACTGTTGTGTTTTGTTATATACAGCAGCCCACTATAACATACGATGACCTTGCCCGTAGTGTAAGCTGATGTGATGGTATACAGCAGCCAACCGCTGTAAAAGAGAACTCTTTTATCTGAAAAGGCTAGCCGCTGTAAAACAAAAGTTGTCTCACATCATTCAACCGTTTTAGGAATGCTTCTTATCTCTAATGAAGCTGTATTCTGCATGAGAACTTGTGTGCTGCTACACTGCAGCCCACTTTTTTAAAGTGTGCTATATTTGTCTGACGAAATTAACTATTGTATAAGAGCTGATGTGCTTCTATACAGCATACACTGTACCAGCCGCTGTATCAGAGCCAGCATTCTGTTATACAGAAGCCGACCGCGCTGCGAAGAAATGCAAATTAATGGAATACCAGAAATGATTTTTGTCAAAAACTTGTTGGTATTTATTTGTTTTATAAAAAATGCGAGTACGCTCAGCTGTTATCATATTGATATGTGGGTGGCTGAGCAGTCACCAGATGTCGCCCGCTGCATGAGGTGTGTCGCAGTGGTCACTAGAGTTCAGGTGCGGTTGACATACATTCGATCTCTTTTGTGCTAAAACTTTATCGGATCGACGGGTCAAAAATTTTGTTCACTCATGTGAGTGTTTTCAAACCGATTTTTGTTGTTTTTAATCACCTCCGTACCTCGTGTAAAGCTCCATTTTTTGGGGTGATTTTACGTTCTCTTGATTGCACAGGTGGGCCGTTTTTAACCGCCCCCCCCCTTTTTTCCACTGGTGATACAGGTGATACTCTTATCTTGTAGTGTTATTATTAATCATAAAAATGAACATTATCAGTGAATGCATATATATTACTGTCATAAGTGTTATCATTTTGATACATGTCATTAAAAGAAAATAATGACCATTTTTCATTCAACTACGAGTTGTCTAGCTGTGTTCAGACGCATTTGTTGTTATAATATCACGGAAAAAACAAGCTGCATATTGGACTCGTTTAATTATAATTAATATGAGATTTAGAAAGTATCTTGACAAAAATAATATTTTGCCTTTATAGCGATTATGATATACATGTACCAGTGGACACAACATTTTGTAATGATAACTATTTTAAACTAAGCAGCAAATTATTACAGTCGTCATCTTGATCATGTTAAACACGATGTAATCGGCTTGTTACATTTCGGCCGTTGTAGAAGGACAGATTAATCGCAATACAACGGCCGCTGTAGGAGCGATGTTTAACACAGTGCAGCGACTGGCCGCTTTACAACCTCTTCCTATATAAATAGGCTTTATAATTTATTGTCTTTGCAATAAATATAAGGTGTGGTCAACTGTCAAAACTCGCGGGACAAGGGTCCCCCAGAAGGCAATAGGGCCCGTGGGTAGGCCAAGGCCCTATTCCATAATAACACTAAATATGCGTTTCATACCCAAAGCCTCATTAAGAGCAAGCTCGCAAATCACAGCAAGTTTATATATACTCGAGCGACATCTATGAGTTAATAATTCAAAACCCTTTGACCTTACCCCTACTTGGTCGCTGGCTTGCAAACTAACTGACTGTATTACTGCGGGGATTTGGAAACTGCTTGACCCAAAAAGCTTGTATTGACACTCAGTAAACACAAAACATTTGTATGACTTCATGCAATGTTGGACCAACGTCGAAAACGTTGGGCCGATGTTGTATACATGTTATACAAATGTCTTGTGTTTGCAGGGCTGCAGGAGGACTTTCTCTCAAACATTGTACATTTATTCAATGTTAGTTCAATGTTGGGCCAGCGTCGCAGACGTTGGCCCAGCATTAAAACAGCATTGGATCAATGTCTCGTCTAAGTAGTATCTTGTAATCAGTTCAGTGGCTATATTAATGCCGTCAATCTGTACTCAATAGGCAACTGTTGGCCTACACTTGACCGTCCCAGGCATGCGCATTTTGCAGTTGAACACTAGTTTAAGTCGACTATAAGCCATATTTATAAAAAGCAATTTATTTGCAATAACAAACAAGGTGTAAGTTACACAAGCATTGATTGTGAAATACACAGTATAAGATGGTATATTGTCTTTGCTGGTCATATATTGTTTTTGAAGTAATCGAACCGATACGTTTTATTTCCAGAAAAAATAGTAGAAAGCGTTTGATTCGCATTGATGCGACTAAACTGTAAACCAAATATCAATCACATAATAGTTAGTGATACAATCTACCCAGTGAACACAAAACATTTGCATAACATGTATACAATGTTGGACCAGCGTTGAAGACGTTGAGCCGACGTTGTATAAATGTTATACAAATGTTTGTGTTTACTGGGTACACGTTTTACATTATCTTCGAATTCACTGTAATAAAGTGAAATACATTGCAACAACTGCACACTTAAATCCAGTACAAAATTATTTTGCAGGTAATAAACCCCTCCCCCATGATTATGATATTGTACAGTCGCAAGACATTCACCCAATATTGGTTGATTCGACCGTGGCCAACATTAACCCAACATTGAGTAAACGTCTTGTGTTTACTGGAATATTTATGAACGCTCGACATGGAATTCACAATTAAAGTAAAAAATATATAATTATTTACAATTCGTCATTTAAAAAATGCAATGATCACGTCAGTTGTAATGTCGTGGCATGCTGTAAACAAACTGATACCAATTCAACGTTGTAAAATGTTGTCTTTCTTACAACAAACAAACATTTGTCACGTTTTAAAATGCATCCCAGCAAACACAAAACATTTGTATAACATTTGTACAATGTTGGACCAACGTCGAAGACGTTGGGCCGACGTTGTACAAATGTTATATAAATGTTTTGTGTTTGCTGGAGAAAATCGGTTGTATACCATGTATCCATAAGATGAATAATTATTGTACACATTTGAATGTACACCACAGTAAACATTAGGTACAAAAAATAAATTGTTCATTGTATTCAAGAGGGCACTTGATATGTGAGAACAAATCTCGTGTAAAGGAACCTATGACACCCCAGTGAGCACAAAATATTGATATCAGATTTCTACAATGTTGGACCAGCGTCGAAGACGTTGGGCCGACGTTGTACAAATGTTATATAAATATTTTGTGTTTACTGGGACAATCACTCTTTAAACATGGTGACAATGACATTGCTATTTACATATAATAATTATTATTGTGCGTGCAAATATAATAAGGACATTTTCTGTGTGTAAGAAATTGTAAAGTATACCCAGAAGTTCTAACAACACATCAGTATTTAGAAGTGTATAGGTTGTCTATGTATGACAGTAAAATACTTATTTTGTATTATTATACCAGACTAAGCTGTCTCAAACCAGTGCTCAAGGAAAGGTGCGTATTAGCGTAATTACGCAACATATTTTTAGGAATATGTAGTTGTAGCCGTGGTTATTTCACCTTAGGTTAGTTTCATTAGTATAGTGGGGTGAGACCTTGTCATTGTTCCCTTGTTTCCCTGACAGCGCCCGTGCGCTGGGTAAATGTGAACCCCAGTTGTGTAATTTTAATTCACCGCGAGATTGAAGTCACTTGACTCGTCAACGTCGTTGTGAACAGAGCTATACCGCTCTGTTCTACTCCTATTTTCCATTGGACTCTTTGTTGAGGAGTAGCTGGTATTGTAGGCTTTGAAGATCTGTAATCTAGTTATGTGCTATTAGATTAGATATCGACTTGCTGAGCTTTTAATTAATTTAACTTTGCAAATTAGACGTTGGATGGAATTTGATTTAGGCCCAATTGATTAAAGTTATTTTAATAAGGTTGCATTATTACTAATAGTATTATTACTCTGACAGTTTATATTTGTTTCTTTAGACTGGTCATTGGTATTGTGCGTGGCCTGATATAGAGCTGGTGTGTGTGACTTTGGAAGTGACACATTGTGTACCAGGGTACGCTATTGTTTTATTATTATAATGGTGTAAATAGATGATTATAAACAGTAAAGGATTAAGTTACGGAACGATGATTGTAACTTGGTTTGATTAATTTAGTCTAGTAACCATTTATGTTATAATGTAATTGTATAACAATTGATGTAATTTCAGTGATGGTAAATTGTACTTTTAATTTAAATACATGTCGGTGAAAGATATATTATTTATTGTGGTCGGGAACATATATTTTACCATGTTTACTATGTCTTACTATTCTACACTTGTTGTAGGTTTTTTTTGTTGCTTCGACCCGCTGTAAATAAACATGAACATCGCCATATGGTCTTGTTTTTTCTTGGGTGACCCAGGAGGTTTAGCCCCGAACTATCACATAGTGATAAATTATTTCGGTATTTTAGGTACGCACAGCTTCTTTGGATTTACGCACAACTCTACTGCCATGGTTATTTCCCAGCAAACTCGACACATCGATCCAATGTTGGACCAATGTTGGTCCGCCGCCTACGACGCCGGCTCAACATTAGACCAACATCTGATTGATGCGACGTGTTTGCTGTGTATAGTGATCACATTCTGCCAATTTGTCCTGGTTGATTTTATCACGTCATGCCTATGTTGTCACTGGTAGACTCCCAGCAAACACAAAACATTTGTATAATATTGGTACAATGTCGGCCCAATATCTTCGGCGTTGTGATTCTAAAAAGCATAATTATTTGCTTTGATAAGACGTGGCTTTTGTAAGAGCTCACATTTTTCAGCACACGTGAGTATTGAGTAAAATATTCGATTACTGTAGATCTGGTAATTTTCGCGTTTTTAAATTTTCGCGAATTACTGATTTTTGGACTTTTCACGAAACTTAGAATTCGCGAATTTTTATTTTTCTTTAGTAGCGCTATTATAATAATAATTTTAGCGAGATTCTTGAATTCGCGAATTTGTCCTCTTCGCGAAAAGTAGAACCTCTCTAATATTACCAGATCTATAGTATTTGAGTAGTATATGGGAGTTTACGTGGATGTGGTAATTGTGGCGACATTTCACATGTCATGGTAAATGTCAATAAGAATATATACCCAGGTGCTGACCCGGTGAACACAAAACATTTGTATAACATTTAATACAATGTTGGACCAACGTCGATGGTCCAACATTGTATAAATTTAAAACAAAATGTTTTGTCTTTACTGGGAAAGAGTGTGTGTACCATACAGTCAGATCCGCAGGTTTTCTAAGTCTAATCTTGAATACAACCATAGTTCTATAAAAAAGGGTGACCACGACCTGGTGTTCTGTAGCTCAGCTTTTGCTTCAGTACTTGTATTGTGGCTGTTGGTTGAATTGTTGTTGGTGTTGTTGTGGTTGTTGCATCACCATTGCGTGTGGTGGTGGGTGACTTTCTTGGGGACACACGGCAAAAGGGCATCCATTAGAGCAGCACCAAATGAGAACACAAAGTCCATCCACGGCCAAGAGGAAACCACCAATAGCTGCCAGCCAGAACGACCAGCCGAAATCACTCACTTCAATAAGATCATTATCTTTGGTAGATTCTATCACGAAATAACCCGTCCCGCCGATTGCTAGACATCCTGTGACAAAATTAGCAGACGATAATACAAATTACCTAAATGATATAACAAATCAAAAAAGTTGCCTTGGTGAAGATTAAATATATTCGTGTGTACAAATACGTACTCTTTCATCAGAATTGATTGCAATGTCACACGTTATAATTATTGTATAATAACGTTCAACTCTTGTTTGATTTCGTATCCATTGAATACATTTACTGGTGTGTGAAACAGTATTATATCATATCTACCATCTTCACATCAGCTGCATCATGTTCAGCATTTCTGATGAAGCTTATCGTATACAGTCAGGGTTTTAATTACCCCCTTTAAATTTACTCGCCGGGTCAGTTTATTTAAATTTTCATCCACTTGAAGTTGTGTCTCCCCACTGCTAATAAAACAGATTACCCCTGAGCCGCCAAATTATTCAATTACAATTTCCACCCACTTGAAGTTGTGTCTCGCTGACGCGATCCACAACTTCAAGTGAGTGGAAATTATTCAGATTTGACAAAATGGAGGTCAATAAATTTCAAATTTTGCTGATTATTGTCACTTTTTATCTTTAATATGCTTAAAAGCTGATATGTAATATGCTAATAAAAAATGTAAAAAACGAATATGGACGGCACCGGCGGTTAAAGGGTTAAACGAGTATAATCGTGCTCAGCGCTTAAAAAGTTAATTAAGCTTACACTAGAGGATAGTTATGTGTCGGACACTCACCGGCAATAAGTACACATATGCCACCAACTGGCATACTAAGATGCAGAATGATACCAAGCCCTCCCAGTGCTGCTGCGGCAATCATCAAGCACACTATTGTGAAGAGCGCACCTCCTGCATCTATTGAAATATAATACACAAACAAAGTATACATTAAAATGTATCAGCAGTTCATGACAGCATACTCTAATCTAGGAGCATATGCGTGATCCGTTGTACGCGATGCGTGATGCGTAATGACAGACCCAACAAGTATACCTATGTATACATGGAAATATACAGCGCGGTGTGTGAACGTTCTTTTGGCTGCCAGTACAGAATGATCCGACTGCATGCATGGTTTGTAGTTTCTTGGCATGAATGAATAAATGAATGAATGAATGAATGAATGAATGAATGAATGAATGAATGAATGAATGAATGAATGAATGAGTGAATGAATGAATGAATGAACAAGACTACATAAGTCCAGGAGCTCCCGCGACGAATTAGAATTTGATTTAAGCAATTTCGTGTAGGGTTTTTAATGTAGTCCTAGGCTAGGTCAACAAGACGCAAGACAACTAGGTCTAAGAAGCCCAGTCTAAAAGTGGGATAAGAACTAGACAGTCTGTCAGAGATTGCAAACCTCCATTGAAATTAATGATCCTAATCAGTATCCCAGTAATGGTCTACCTATCTGGCACGGTTTACCCTATATCAGGCCAATCGAGGTAACTAATAGCTGATTTACGGTCATTTTGAATTCGATATAAATTAGTCAAAAACTTAGGGTGCATCCTCCCCCGAAACCTCAAATTTTGTTTTATAGTAATGGACTAACATCTAACACAGTTTGCAAAATATTGGGCATGTGAAAGTAAATAATGGCCGATAGGGGGCCATTTTGAATTTGAACGAGTCAGAATTTTTCAAGATGCATCCTCAGCTGAAATCTCACATTTCATTCTATAGTAATCGTCTAGCTATCTAGCACGGTTTACCAAATATCGGCCATGTGAAAGTGAATAATGGCCTAAAGGCGGCCATTTTGAATTTGATCAAGTCAAAATTTTCCAAGATGCATCCTCAGCTGAAATCTCACATTTCATTCTATAGTAATGGTCTAGCCATCTAGCACGGTTTACCAAATATCGCCCATGTGAAAGTGAATAATGGCCTATAGGAGGCCATTTTGAATTTGATCAAGTCAAAATTTTTCAAGATGCATCCTCTCCTGAAATCTCACATTTTGTTTTATAGTAATGGTCTAGCCATCTAGTACGGTTACTAAAAACCGGCTATGTGAAAGTGAATAATGGCCGATAGGCGGCCATTTTGAATTTGATCGAGTCAATTTTTTTCAAGATGCATCCTCTCTTGTAATCTCACATTTTGTTTTATAGTAATGGTCCAGCTATCTAACACGGTTTACCAAATATCAGCAATGTGCAAGTAAATAGTGGCCGATAGGCGGCCATTTTGAATTCGATTGAGTCGAAAGTTTTTAAAAGGCATCCTCTCTCGAAACGTCACATTTTGTTTTATAGTAATGGTCTAGCTATCTAGCACGGTTTACCTGATATCAGGCCTATCGAGGTAAATAATGCTGATTGTCGGCCATTTTGAATTCGTAAGTTTAAAATTTTCAGGGTGCATTCTCCTCCGAAAACTCACACTTTGTTTTATAGTAATCAGGTAATGGTCTAGCCATCTAGCACGGTTTACCAAATATCAGCCATGTGAAAATGAATAATGGCCGAAAAGGCGGCCATTTTAAATTTGATCAAGTCAATTTTTTTCAAGATGCATCCTCATCTGAAATCTCACATTTCGTTTTACAGTAATGGTCTAGCCATCTAGCACGGTTGACCAAATAGCGGCCATGTGAAAGTGAATAATGGCCGATAAGCGGCCATTTTGAATTTTATCGAGTCAAATTTTTCCAAGATGCATCCTCTCCTGAAATCACACATTTTATTTTATAGTAATGGTCTAGCCATCTAGCACGGTTTACCAAATAACGGCCATGTGAAAGTGAATAATGGCTGATTGGCGGCCATTTTGAACTTTGACAAAATGATTTTTTTCAAAATACATCCTCTCCTGAAGCCTTACAATTTGTTTTATAGTAATGGTGTAGATATCTTGAGCGGTTTTCATGATATTCCACAATATCAGGCCTGTCGAGGTGAATAATGGCTGATAGGCGGCCATTTTGAATTTTCTCAACTTCAATTTTTTCAGGATGCATCCTCTCCTGAAACCTTACAATTTATTTGATATTAATGGTGTAGCTATCTTGAGCGGTTTTCATGATATTCCGCAATATCAGGCCTGTCGAGGTGAATAATGGCCGATGGGCGGCCATTTTTAATTTTATCGACTTGAAATTTTTCAAGATGCATCCTCTCCTGAAACCTCACAATTTGTTTTATAGTAATGGTGTAGCTATCTTGAGCGGTTTTCATGATATTCCGCAAAATCTTTCAGTCGGATTTACCGATGTTATAAATTAGGTCAAAGTGCTGGGTCAACTTCAAGGTCAAGGTCCAAAAACCTGAAAAGGCACAACTAGGGACCTTAGAGAACATGTATGTGCAATATGACTGTCATCGGCCCAGTACTTTTCGAGATCTGCTCCGGAAACGAAGTGAGCGTCAAAACGTCTAAATAGGTCATAGTTCTGAACCAGAAGTAGGTCAAAGTTCAAATACCCCAAAAGGCACAACTAGACCCCCCAGGGGTGTTGTGTGTAAAATTTGAAGACAATCGGACAAGTACTTTCAGAGATATGCTCCGGAAACGAATTGTTTACGGACGGCCCAACGGCCCAACGGCCCAACGGCCCAACGGCCCAACGGCCCAACGCCGTCACATCATCATTTTCCCCTCTGCAACCTTGCGTATTGAATTCAGATTAAAAATATTTTAACCCGTCCATTAGCCACCTGGAAGTAACCCACATACCAAAAATTGTTATCCTAGCTTATTTTCTCACAAAGTTATAGGCAAAAGAAGAGGCCAAAAAAAAACGGAGGTAGAATCCATAGCTCCCTTCGCTCACCTACGGTGACGGCGGGAGCTAATGAATGAATGAATGAATGAATGAATGAATGAATGAATAAATGAATGAATGAATGAATGAATGAATGAATGAATGAATGAATGAATGAATGAATGAATGAATGAATGAATGAATGAATGAATGAATGAATGAATGAATGAATAAATGAATGAATGAATGAATGAATGGAGATAAACAGTCCAGTATTTACGAAAGCTGAACACAGAGAGCGATGAAATGAAATGAATGGGATTTTAGGCCACCTTCGTGCACATATAGGCTAAACTGGGCCAGGAGAACCTGCTCAGGATGATGAGATGACACTGCCCTCCAGACACAGAATTCGAAATTGGAGCCCGGGCAGTCTGAGTCCAAGCACACCACCTATCGGTCACGGAGGTTCCCCACAACAATTGAATCATTACCTGATTACGAGTGAGCGGAGAAGAAACATTTTGTTTCTTTAAAAGTTGAAGGCCAGAGTGGGGTGCGAACCCGCGATCTCCGACTTTCCAAGCAGGCAGCTTCAGCCACTGCATCAAGGCCTCTGAGAGCGATGAACGAGTCCTGTGCACTCGTGCGGTCTAAATCAGGGCCCACAATCACATCGTTAAACAGCTACTTTGTCTATAGTCGAAGAGCTTATTAGGTCCCGTGGGAATTTTTGTATGATACTAAGTCACCCACCTAGAAGTCTCAATAGCATCCCAACTAGCAATAAAAAACAAAATGTTGGAGCATATATAGTCTGGGAGCCAAGTTTCAAAAAATTTTTTTAGTTTGTTTGAGACAAAAAGCGGTAGAGGTTTTTATGTATCAGTGAAATATCTCCAAAACATTGTTAGGGTGGGTGTAGAAGTTTCCAGAGGCAGCAAATTACTTAAAATGAGGGATGTTCAAAGGTACCCTTCAACCCCAAAAACTACATTTTAAACCCCAGGTTATTAAAAAATTCAAACCACAATTACATTTTTTTAAATCACTGTCGATCCTATTGATATTTCATTAAAGATAGGATGACAAATTATTAGAGAACTTTTGATTTTTTTTCACAGAACGTAAGTCAACCCTTAGAGCGTTGAAGGTCAATATTAAAAAAAGCTCCTACAATTCGTAGATTTTCTGTACTTTGTATGACTATGATAATGCTAATGTCGGTTGACTTCATTTGGTACGTACATCGGTCATCTGGTACCACTATATCAAATAAGAATAATCTCACATTGTTGTATAAATGAATTATGAGGTCAAAAGAGTGGATGGGGTAATCTCACTGGTTACATTATTTCGACCCCTTGTCATAACATAATCATCATTGTTATAGTTATAAACAATTTTAATACCACTCTAGCCACATTTGTTCTTAGAATATATTCAGGATGAAACATATGTCGAGTTTAGATATTTTTTTCGTTAAGCGTAAACCCACTCTTAGAGCGCTGAAAGTCATTATTAAAAAAAAGCTTAACACAGCTAGTATTATGTACCGTTTCCGTTTCCTGTACATTTGTATGATTATGAGCATTCTAATGTCTGCTAACATCAGTTGATACATCGGGTACCACAATATAAAATTATAAATCGGGTACCACAATATAAAATTATAAAAAACACCTTGTTTCATGAAGAATTTATGAGGTCAAAAGTCCGGATGTGGTAATCTCACTGGTTACATTTGTTCTGCCCCTTTTATAGTTATAAACAGCTTTAATACCAATGTTGTCACATTTTGTCATTGAATACATTCAGGACGAAACATATTTTCTGATGTTAAGATATTTTTGACGATATAAATCTAACACTAGAGGCCATCAGCTTCTGGGGTAGGCCTATTAGAATATTGTCACTGTTCTCCAAGACGTAATAGCTGAAATATTGCTAACAATGCATACAATGTGTACAAAGTATATCAGCATGTGGTCCCACACAATCCACAAGATATTACTGACAAAGACAAATTTGCATGCCACCTGGTGATGAATAATGTCTTTAAAACACGTTCGACCAGTGCTCAAGCTGTGTTATTTTTTTGAAATATTGAATTTCAGCGGTCTAAGGAAGTGTTTAAAAAAAATCAAATCTTCACATATGTTTCGTCCTGAATGTCTTTAATGACAAAATGTGAGAAGAGTGGTATAAAAGCTGTTTATAACTATAGCAATTAGAATTATGTTATTACATAGAGTCGAAAAAATGTTCCTTGTGAGAGTACCCCAACCGTTCTGTTGATCTCATAAGTCCTTCATGCAGCAAGGTATGTTTTTTTCTAACTTGATATGATGGAACCAGATAAACGATATACCAAATGAAGTCAACAGACATTAGCATGATCATAATCATACACATGTAGAGCAAACTTTGTGATTTTTTGGAAATATTGATTTTCAGCGCTCTAAGGGTGGGGTTCATATTTTCTAAAAAAAATTAAAACTCCACCTATGTCTCGTCCGGAATATATTTAATGACAAAATGTGGCATTACTGCTGTAAAAATGTGTAAAAATATCCTCTGGGTATTTTTTGATGCTTTATTCCAAAGTCAGTCAAGCAGAATGTTACAATTTTATTAAATACCTCATCACCCACCCCCCCCCCCCCACATATTTCAGACCGCCAACATGTTTTTGCTGTTGTTTGGGAAGTCCTTGAGACATTTGGATGGGTGACTTAGCATCATACAAACATTCACACGGGACCTTATTTCTGTGGATATGGTCCCTGATTACTACTCCGCTCTGAAACATGTGAAATGGGTGATTTTCTCAGATTACTTGTTACCGGCATGTTTTATGTGTCAAGATGAATAAATATTGGTTGCAAGTTATCACTTACCTGCAATATCAGAGAGCGATACCACGATGCAATTTGAATCAACACAAGTCGTTAAAATTCCTACTCCAACATTATCAATTGCATACCAATATGCTGTCCTTGTGCCAACAGAGACAGCTATAACCGTCAAAAGGCAAACGATGATACTGGCGATACGACATCCATTCAGGGAACTCCCTTTCAAAAATAAACATGTGATATAGTGAGCTTCAACTCATTAATTATATTGTTATTAGTGCTATAGTTTGATCATAATTATCTTCACACAACTACACACTAGCCATACGAGCGTGCACCATTGGTAGCCTTCTACTGTTTTCCGCTCAAAATTCGAGATATACGATGGACAATAAACAAATACTTTTATATAAACTTTTAATTTGCTACACTTTAATAGTCAGCAAACTTATAATTTGCGACACTATGTGAGTTCGAAAATCACTCGATATAAACATCTTGATAGAAACTTTTAAATTATGTAATTGAATATGATTGTTTAAACAAATACATAAGTATTTAATATAAATATCAATTATATGTATACTGGACCTCACACCTTGATAATAATCATTGGTGTCTGGCGTTCACACTCATTACGTAATAATACATGGTGATCACTGGCCTTTACAGGAATTATATATAAATTACCAGTTAACTCTCAGTCAAAGGATGCAACGATGTGTTTTCAAACTTACTTGTCGGTTGCATTCTGCTGGATGAATTTATACAGCTGGATCCTGTCAACTCTGAAAAACAATTCTACTCATTATGCACTGATAAGAATGTTTTCTGATCACACCCCCATGTAGAGTGTGCTTGAAACTCCTACGGTAGATACCAAAATTATGAATCTGCTAGAAATTCTGTTGAAAATGATGTTAATTTATTTTGACACTGGAAAAATAGCGACCATCTTGGATTTTCCCCATAATGCAATATCTAGGCTCTTTTCTGACAGCACCACTATGTCTGGAAATCCTAAGATGGACATCAAAATGCTGCCATTTAGAAGCTTTGTTTATAGCTAACGTGTCTTTTAAAGATAACACAAAATTTGGCTCGCATAGCACAGTTTGAAAGATTTTTCTGTCCCAACCTGGAAACATCAACAAGGTCTTAAGCTTACCACCTTCGAAAATTTAGTTAACTTACAGAAAGTGTAATTTAAGGTACATGTACTTAATTTAAGTGTAATTTAAGGTACTTTATAAATAATTTTCATACCTAATATTTCACAGTGATAAAAAAACAAATATTGGTGTTTGAATACTGCCAAATAGTAAAATCGATATATGTCGATTTGGTCAACTTCGTGTGTTTTTCAAATTGCCTTATGCCGTTTCTTAAATACTGACGTTGCTTGATTTTGATATAAAATATCATATATATATGAAATAAATAACACGATGTAAATACTGCAAGAAGCAAGAATGTTGTCTTCGGTGATGGGAACAAACATTTCAAGATAAATATTATGGTGTGTTGGATATTGGTAGGTCGGTGTCGGTAGTTTTCATATTTTTGGTTGCTTCCCATATTGGAAAAGAATTGTGGATGTCCGTGAATATATAGCACTTTTAACCCTTTCAGTGCGGGGACCATCTTTATACGTCAGAATTTGACGTCTGTAGACGTCAAATTCTGACGTATAAAGACGGTCACCGGCTCACCGCACTCAAATAACTAAAATATTTATAACGGCCGTAGACCTATAAAATAGGTATTCAAATAAACACTGATAAAGCGGAAAGAAATAACTAAGACATTTATGATGACTTTAAATTGAAAAAAAACAATATGATTTCCAGCGTTGTGAGGGTTGATGAATGATCACTTAACCAAAAGGTAACATAGCCTATTGATGATGACCCATGTGAGCTGACAAAGTACGCGTATCGTAATTGGCTGTTTGTTTTCAAAATAAAAATTCATCTTTATCAGTTAAGAAAAGTAAGCCTGAAATGGTGAATTCACGAGATGTGAGCAGTAATTAAGTTATTATCAATAAGTAGAATAATTCTGAAAAGATTGAGTTTTCACGGTTGAGACTCACCTGTTTTCGTTTGTTTTTACGGATAAGACTGACCTGTATGTATGTAATCTGGGGATTGGGTGCGGTCCAATGTGCCCTGACGGGGACAACACAAGTCACCCGTCACGCTACACACGTCACCACCCAGCAAAACACGAGATGTTCAAACAAAGCTTTTCAATGCTTGGCAAGCGTCGCAGACGCTGGCCAAGCATTGAAACAGCCTTGGTTGAACCTCTCGTGTTTGCTAAGTATATACCCACCACTTTTTGATAAGGCAACTGCATACCTTGCGTGGGCCTACATCAAACAATCCTTACTGAGAATAGTGGGCCTTTTGTGTACCTTACTTGGTGCTGCCAGAGCGCAACGGACGTAGCCATGCAAGTAAAATGAGATCGGCTGATGATGGGCCAACAACCCCGACACTAACCCATCACTGAGCCAGACCTTATTAGTGAATATCCCGTTTTGTTACGGTAGGGGAGTCTGTAATTTTGGTAAATTAGGCAAAAGCTACACTTATAGGTTATAAGTATTTAAAAGTGGTATATCAAAATGTGATATACCTGCACCTGTACCTGTACGACCTGATTATCTGTTTGTCCCTGTTTATCCCTCCACCCCTCCTCATGCGTACATGTAGCCCTACTGAGAGAAAATGTAAAGATTGTTAATATTTGTATCAAGTTCGGGGTTTGGGCCAAGTACATCAATACTTGTACTTGTCTGTATTTAAGTATATTTGTTCAAGTACTTGTTTGTGTTTTGTACTTGAACATGTAAATTTAATAATAATATTGGATAATGTGAAGTAGCCTAGTATGGCAGGAGAAAATGGTCCACGAGCATAGGGTGGCTTAACTTTTGTAACCTACATTTTTAAAACCCTTATGGTGTCTAGAAAACATATTTTGATGTTAACAGCTCGAAATTTAGCCCCATGGGTTTTTTTTACAGCACATACAATTAGGCGGTAGGGTTACCAGGTTACGCGAACGTCAGGTTTCTTAACCTTTTCACTACCATACATGACGGAAATTTCCGTCGTCATTCGTCAATGAACGTAACCATAAAATGACACAAATTTTCGTCAAATATATACTACATTTATGTATTTTTCGTCATTTGGAGCTGGAAATTGCGTTAGCAATTCCAGCTTCAAATGACGAAAAATAGAACTCCTACACCAGTATATCTGGACCCTGGCATGCACCCCGGCCTGGAAGTCAAAGGGTTAACGTCATTTCTTAGCATTATATTTACCGGGCAGACAAAAGCATCAAATTTGGTACACATCTTCTCTGGGGGCAAATGATGAAATTCAGTCGTTGAGCCTTTTTATTTTGACTCTGCTTTTCCAGAAAATCTAAAATAAAAAACGGCCGCCAAAATGGGAATAATTTTCGTCGCATTTCCCGGTAAATGAATATCATTTCCCCCTAATATAAACATAAAAAAATTCTAAGGCAAATCATTTACTGCTTTTAGTTATTTAAAACAAAACAAATCATATAAAAGTACAACCACATGATTTCAGAATAATGTACTTTCTGACAAATAATTGCAATTAATTTTGTCATAACGTCAGAAGTGAAGCATCTTACATCTACATTTTGCAATAATAAGGGAAATAATATTAATAATAATAATAAAAATAAAATAATAATGATAATAAAGTCATCACAATTTAGATATCAAAATTAAACAACAATTTATCAGAAACCCTGAAATACATTGAAGAAGGAAGATGTCTTCGGATTGGACTCTTGGCTATTATAACATCAACATTGACTTGAACACTTCGAACACTGACACGGATTGCCGCATCTCCGAGCTCAGTCCTCCGAGGTGCTATATAAGGAATTTAATTGAAAGTAAATTGAATTTGTACAATTAATTGCAGCTGACATATCTATACAGTTTAAATATTATGTATGGCAAAGTTGTAATATTAGAAAAAGATAGCAAAGCACAGGTCATTTCACTTTAAATTTGAGGCCAACAAGCTGCCATCTGTATTACAAAGCGTGGAAGTGTAAATTACACAATGATAAAATAAACAGCAAAACGGAAAATAACAAAGGTGTGATGAATGCAGAGCACAAGGTTAGAAGCAACACTCAAACAATGACTACCATGATTACTGAACTATAAGACATCCTGCTTGCCAACGTCATAGGGTGGACTGTAATGTTTAAATGCACTTTAAATTGTTAAAATGAATAACACATTTAAAAAATCAGAGTTCTTTGAAACAATCAACAAAGATATGAAATTGAATTACAGAAACTATGTCAGGTCACAGAGTAATTGTATTCATAAAAAATTGTATACATTATCAATATAAAAATGTAACGTTATCTCATTGTCTAGATCTAAGGCCTGGTATCATAAAACCTGAAGATGCACTCCCTCCAGCAAAAAACATAAATAATTTGCAAGGATGGCTCACTTCCTCAGGTGTTGTCTACCATATTCTGTGATATAACGCACAGCTGGACTGTTATTTTTTATGTTTCACACAAGAAAGATAGCTATATTTACTCTGTTGCGAAAAAGCAGCAAGTCAAACATCATGAGCTATATTAATTCCGACTCATGAACGACTGAATGTTCATTACACTTATTCAACAATTCCACAATTTAGGCATTGGCATAGCTATATTAATAGACATCTAGAAGTAGAAGAGGCTCTGGCTGATAATAGGTCCATTTCTGTTCGTTTTAAACATTATGATGTTGTAGCATCGGTATGTAAAAAACAAGACAACATGTAGATAATTATATTGTTTATTCCCACATGTTAAGTGTTTTGTCGACACCGTGGTGTTTCGCTGAGTTGCTTCTGTGGGGCTGAGTATTATAGAACAGCAATAAGCTATACCCAGTCCTAAGTACACATTTACTTGGCCTAATTACTGTGCATAGCGACTGTAGTTTGTTTGGTGAAACAAAATTTGTTTGGAACTGCCACCAGAGTTGGGGTCAATTCCGGAATTGAATGGGAATTGAGCTCAATTGCTGACTCAATTCCAGGAATTGGACTAGGAATTGGAATTGAAAGAAAAGGAATTGGAATTGAATTGGAATTGACAAAAAATGCCCGGAATTGATAAAGGAATTGACTTTTTTATCCATGTTTATTTTTCAAGCGCTATTAAACGCATGAGTGATCATCACTTTTGTCATTGCAGTAGAATTTTACTTGATCTATGTTGATTAATATGTGTATTATAATAATAATAATAAACTTATAATGAAAGGTTTATTTAGGTTATGTAAAAATACTCATTTAAATGACTATAAGGGCCATCAAGGTAAAATAAGACTGTGATGTGTAATCCAAATAATAGCTGTAACAAGATTGCTCCTGCTAAGTTGGAGCAATTCAATCTAACTACCACAGATTGATGTGTGCGTATATACTTGTTATTTGTTACTTGTTGTTACTATACACTCTTGATTTATTCCCGCGGACTGGTGTAACCAGCCGGTAACAGTTTTGCCGAGAAGTGCGACTCATGACAACTCATGACAACTAGTGTCAACGCCTACTGTATATAGTGTTAGGGAATCACCATCGAGTGGCTGAATTATCATGAAAATGAGACTCCGAGCCGGCGTTGGTTTGATTTTGGGCCGTCATCGGAAACGACGGGCCAACATTATATCAACAGTGGGTCAATGTTTCGTGTTTGCTGGTTTAAAGTTCTGGAAATAATAGTACTATTATTTTATTCATGATTTCCTTATATATTCGCGCAGGCATGATCACACTGTTTAACTATCAATTTTGTGTCACTTAACAGCATTTTTTAACATTTGTATTTAAAAAGTAATGCTTGTCTCATGGGCATAATTTTAGTTCTCTTATTTGTTATATTTTTGTCATTTGGACGTCTACAGTTTATAAAACAATCACGAGTCATGATTAGACTTAGGTGAATGAATGGCTTAGAACATAACTATCGCTTGTCCTTCGAGTTGGTAGAGAAAAAGAAATATCGGGACCTTGAAACGAATGCGTTTCCAATAAATGTTGAGCCAATGCTGACTTAATATTGGGAAAGCGCTGAAGACGGTGGAGCAAAATTAAAGCAACATTGGGTTAACTTCCAGTGTTAGTAGGAAGGAAGTTATGCAGCGTAGCCAAGCGCTCTAATTGACCCTTTGATTACTTCGCTAATATGCCTTTTGTGCCCTAGAGCTTATCCTGATATATTTTCTTATGGTATATTTATTCGCCACACGCTAGAATTAGATATTAAAAATAGTATAATCGGAAGATAAATAACGTGAATAATTGCATCATTTGAAATAAAACAATAAAACAATAGATCATACGTTGCTTTCTTTTTAATACGAGTTTATTAGAGTGAGGTGTGGGTCGACACGCCGTAGCCTCCACAGGGTCAGACTTATCAGAGTTTCAAGTAGCACGGCTTGCCGCGAGACATTGTGTTAATTACACTGCCGTGTTGATGGCAATTGTGGAGTAACAGTTAGTCTATAGAAATAACGCGCTCACATCCGCGTCCACACGAGTACAACTCCGTCATCAGGTAATGAAGATGCACTCCACCCTACTAATATTAAAGTTTAGTAAGTGTAACATGTTTAATTTTTTTTATAAGATGATAAATAAAATGCATTTTATTTTATATCAGGTGTTATTATTTTATATCAAGTTTTTATACAGCTGTTCTATGTGTATCAAAAGTCTCATTCTTAGGTGGAATTGATAAGGAATTGACTTTTTTAGGAATTGGAATTGAATTGGAATTGACTTTTCTCAAAACTAAAGGAATTGGAATTGACTCAGGAATTGATAAAAAGGAATTGGAATGGAATTTGGAATTGATAAAAAGGAATTGACCCCAACTCTGACTGCCACCATGCAGATACATTCTACCTGATTATTATGGTACTGTTCCTGACGTTGAACGTCAGGAACAGTACCATACTTATCAATTAAAATGTGTTTGGTGGCAGTTTGTTAGAATAATGATGGTGGTACCAATTTTGTTCGCCTCGGATCATATAAATTATTCACATAATTATGAGGCATGAATTTCCGTACTAGGTGCTAGCAAAATTATATATGGATAATAATAACTGAGTCATACTAAAAACATCCTGCGCCATATCATTTGACACATAAGTACATGAAGAACAGATATATTTCCGGGGTGTATCTCAATCAGGTTAGGCGAAAGCTTCTGGGTTTGTAATAGATATAAAAAAAAAACAGTGCGGATATATACGGAATTCGCCACTCAGGGGCGGATCTACCTTTTCAGTGAGGGGGTGGGGTTTAAAATTTGACAAAAAAAAAATTACTGTAAAGGGGTTGAGGGGCCCGCCACCGGGGGGATTTTTGATTTCCAAAGGTTTTCTCATGCAATCTAAGGCATATTGGGCACTGTTTCTCACTCGGTATATCACCAAATCATAAGGAAACCCCTAAATAAGGTGATGATTTTTTTCGAAGGGCGGGTTTAATCCCCCCCTAAACCTTCCCCCCCCCCCTAAACCCCCCCCCCCCCTTGAAACCATAACATGTTAGCTTATTTACATGAACTACATCTTGCGTTTGATTCCGTTTGTAGCGGTTAGTATTTGTATGCTTTCCCTTAGAAAAGGCAGCATTTTGTAATTTTATCAGATGTGAGCCCCATTCATACGCAAATAATATATTGTCAATCTCAAAGATTTGTATGATTTAAAAAATATAGAGAATATGCTTCTTCATGCTCTGTTTAATTTCAATCTTTAATGACTGCTCGGTCACAAACATATATTGTTACGTTGTTGTTATTTTACATCTGTACCCCTTCACGAAAAGTTCATAAAATTGGTTGCTTATCATATTTTTTTCTGTAAACATGATTTATTTTTAAAGGATTGCAAACAGCAATATTGCCACAAGTTGCTTTCCTACATACAGGCATACATACATACATACATACATACATACATACATGGTCATATATACACATGATACATACAGAAAAATATTATTAATAATAGCAAATACAATCAGAATATGATACAGAATATGATAAGTAAGAATGAGTTAATTAAAGATACAATGAAAAGCAAAAACAAAATTATTACTATGATAATTTAGGTGGAAAAGCGTTTTGAGCTACTTATGTGAGCTTGTAAAAAAGAAAATATATTAAAATTTGTATCTTCAGGAAAATTATCTGAGCCGTATAACAAAATATTCAACAATGACTGTTTATTTTGCATTACAGCTGTAGGAAGTAATGCAGTCAGACCCTCTATCAGTGCTTTTCTTTGGGCGGCAAATGCTGGGCAGAAAAAAATATAGTGTCTTACATCTTCTCTAGCATAGTTGCAAGAGTCACATGACATATTGCTGATAAACCCATATTAAAAGCGTTGACTGTTTAGAGCGCTCAGCCCCAATCTCAACCTACAGTGATGAACAGACGCACGAGAAATATAAAAACGGTACAAGCTGGGGTGAAACATGTCAACTTTTTTGTTCATATTAACAATGCAACTTTTAAAAATATAAAATGATGTTGCACCACGAATACCAACAGGCAAATTATTCCAGGCTTTAATAGATGAAGGTACGAATGAATTTCGGGTGCTTGATAGTTTGGCATATATTACTGGTAAACTATTGTCAGTGGAGTTTCTGGTATTATACCTATTTTCAACTGCCGCTTGTAGAATAGATTGTAGATATGGAGGACTGATCTGGTGTGTCATTTTAAACAGCTGTATAAGTTTGTGGTTAAGTCGCCTCGTTCTGAGAGATTGCCAGCCAAGCTCGGCTAGCAGCCTATCAGAGCTAGTGTGGCGATATGCTCCAGTGCACACCAGAGCAGCCCTCCTCTGTACCTGTTCAATTGCTATTGAGTCTCGTACTGTACAATTGTCATAAATAATATCACAATATTCAATAATGGGTAGTACCATACTTTTATAAAGTGAACAAAGGGTACCACGGGGCAATTTTAATCTTACACGATTCAATAGAGCAATTCGCTTTGAAGCTTTACAAATACATTTTTCAATATGCTTGTTCCATTTAAAATTACTAGTAAACACAAGACCAAGGTGAGTATATTGATCAGTTCTTTCTATAGACGTGTTATGCAAATAAATAGGTGGATAATTAAGGTAATTATTCTTTCTAGTGATTATAATGTACCTGGTTTTGTTGGCATTAAAAGTTACTTTCCATAATACACTCCATCTTTCAATTTTTTTCCAAATCTCTACAAATTTTACCTTTTGATTTTGCAGAGTCATCAAAACAATCAAGTAAAGATGTGTCGTCTGCAAATAAGTGTACATCACATTCTAGGTTAAGAACAAGATCATTTATATAAACAAGAAAAAACAGTGGCCCGAGAATTGACCCTTGGGGTACATCTGATTTTGTGTATAACCATTGCGAGGAACAACCATTCACTACAACCCGCTGGAATTTGTCACTTGAATAGCTTTCAATCCACTTTAAAGAATTACTCGTGATGCCCATTTGATTAAGTTTAAATAAGAGACCTTTATGCCATACTTTATCTAAGGCCTTGGAAACATCAAGAAAAACAATACATGCATCATGTTTATCATCCAAACCATTTGCAATTTTCTGGGTGATGAATAAAAGCTGATTCACAGTGGAATCGGAGTGCTTAAATCCAGAATTTTTGTCTGTCAACAAATTATTGTCCCCTAAATATTTGTATATTTTCTTATAAACAACCTTCTCCATAACCTTGGATAAATTAGATAACAGTGACACAGGTCTATAGTTAGATACTAAATGACGATTTTATTTTTTGAAAAGAGGTACAACATTTGCACCTTTCCAAGTAGCTGGAAATATACATTGCGTGAAAGACATATTAAAAAGACGAGATAATGGTTCACATAGGGACTGGGCACACTCTTTTAACACTTTGTTACTGATGAAATCAGCACCCACAGCTTTATTTGAATCTAAAATTGAAAAACTTTTTCTGGAGTGGTACTGAAAAGGTCAAGTCTTGTGTCTGTTATAAAATTAAAAGCCGGTAGCGGATCAGCCACTAAATCATGTGAATGCGCTGACATGCTACACTGCTCTGCAAAATAGGTGTTAAAACTCTTAGCCATTTCAGTGCTGTCGTCAATTAGTCTATCACCACACATAATATTATGGATTCCATTAGACACTTTGTTACCATAAACCATTTTAGTTAATTTCCAATATGATTTCTGCGAAGTATTTGGATTTATTAATTTATCTGATATGTTGGTATAAAATGTATTACTGGCTTTACGAAATGCAGCTTTAGCTTCACGCCGCTTATCTCTAAAATGTGCATAATGTTCAGGCAAACCAGTACGTTTGGTGCGTTTATGAAAACGTTTAGCCTGACGAAAAAAAGTACGTACTTTACTGGTCATACCAGGTTTGTCGCCCGGTCGAACCGTTACAATCTTTGACGGTATACACAGCTCTGTAAAATGGTGTAACATATCTGTTAAATTATCTGAAAGAACGTCAATATTGTCTGTTATAGAAAAAAAGGTATTCCATTCAATGGATAACAACATATTATTTAAAAGTTCATAGTTTCCTTCGTCAAATAACCACACTTTCCTCTTAATATGATTTCTCTTTGGATATGAAAAATTAAATGAACCATACACAAAATCAGATCAAGTAAATTGTTATTTCTTGTGGGTGTGTCTATTAACTGATGCATATTAAAAGTGTCCACTAAATTAACAAGTTTTAAACCGAGTTGACTATCTTTGTGGTCCGACAACCAGTGAGTACATCTATCATTAAAATCTCCAAGTAAAAAGACAGAGGAGTTTGAACCAGTGGTGGCTACAGACAGAGAATCCTCAAGGGAACTAATAAAGTGATCAATTTGAATAGAAGATTGACTAGGACTTCTATGACACACGCCGACTAATATACGCTTATGGTTAGATGTGATCTCAGCCCATAACATCTCAGTATCTGGCGTTTCTAAATTATAACGTCTGACACACGCAAGTGATGAACGGACATATAACGCTACACCACCACCTTGTCATAATTTTAAATAAAGTTCTTCTAGTCTTCCAGATTTAAGAATACTTCTGGCATTAACATGACAAAACCGCAGTGCTTTTATTACATCATCAGGACCAGGGTTAGTGTGAACATCTCCACAAAACAACAACAGTAGAATAATACAAAGGGCATGTGATAACAACAAGCAGATATACATGTATATAATCAGACGTGATATATTACATGAATGAATGGAGAAAGACATGCCGCGACACAGCCTATTATACCAGCAGCCAATTACCGCCCGCCACTGAGTTATACCAATCATGGCGGCTCAAATAACCTGACACAATGCACTGAGAGAGGGTCAATAAAACAGTCAAATGTATACACTATGAACACAAACCAGTGGATATAATTCACAAGCAACACAACAAACTAGGCGGTCTGAAATTAATGACAGCGAGAATACTAATTGAAAGTGTGTAAAACAATATTAATATACTGATATGAGCGGTCTGGAAATATCAATGACAACGAAAAACAACCAATTAAAAATGTGTAGAAACAATATCAGCAAACTTAGATATAAGTGATAGAAAAATATAAACGCACAATTTACATAGGATATTAAATTATCATTAAATTAGTGCAATATTTGTATTATTATTATGGAACGAACAGTTCAACTTACCGATAGATCGTACAAGGAGATGAAAACCGTTTGGCTTGTGACTCACAGTTAGTAATGGAGGGAGAGGGGCACTCACTAGTGATGACCTACAGGTGTCTCGTTCACCAGCTTGTCCAGTTCACCTGTCGTGGTCACTCCACGGACACGATCATCATGCAGGCGCACCAGAATCCTGCCGTCATGGCTCCAACAGTGCTTAAAACGGCCCGCTTTGCGCTCCACGCGTGCCAGGTACAGTAAGTGGCTACGGCGGCGTGTCAAGTCCTCGCTCACACAAACGTCCTGACATTGCTTCCTGGCTCCATACACCCGGCTACGCGCTCCATACGAAGATAACTTGACGATGATCGGCCTCGACTTGTCTTGTATTGGCTTTTCTACACGATGTGACCGTCCAATGTCCCACGGCGAGAGCTTCACACCGACCTTCTCCGCGTATGCCATCACGATGTCATCTGTATTCTCCTCTTTCTTCTCTGGCTCCTTACTCCAAATCCTCAGAGATTTCCTTCTGGAGTACTGTTCGTGCTCGTCTAACATCTCTTCGTGACGAGTACTGGCGGTCTTGAGTACATGTACTTCTTTTTTTAGCTCCTGCACCTCGGCCGTAAGCTGCTCTAACTTTTCATCTTTCTGCTTCAGCTCGGCAAGCATCGGTTTTAGCAGCGTTTTCATCAGTGACGATACCACCCTTGGATCACTGACGGCCGTCAGAAATTGATCCACAAAATTAAAATCTGTTGAGTCGTGGCGTGGTCGGTGGAGGGGGGTGGCTCCGTGGAAGGAGAGGCTTCCACCTGGTCATGAGTCCGTTTGTCAGGAATAGGTGTGAACGCTGCCTGAGCCTCCCGTCATTGTTAGCTGTCAGGGTGATTAACACGTACGTACACGGAGCTGTGGAAAATGTAGAAGCGTACACGCAAAATGGCATCCTCCTGGCAGCAAGTCTTGACACAGCGAGGCCGTCAGGCCAAGCCTTGCTGAATTAGCCATACCATCCACCTATTGGGGTAGGGAGGGAGATTTAGATATTGAATATTCATTAGTTTTTCAAAAAATGTCTTTTTAATGTTGGCCCGCTGTCTGCGACGTTGGCTCACCATTAATTCAACACTCATGCACGTTGTGGTGAGATGTGGTGGTCTGTGTCTGAGACGTTTCCGGTGAGCGACACGGCCAGCAGACATGTGTTGTTTAATGTAGGGCCGGTGTCGTAGACAGTGGCCCCACATTAAAACAACACTCATGCCAAAGGTCAAACTTGGGTCAAACAGAAAAAATATTTTTTGAAAGTCCCCACTCCAATAGGCGGATTCAACCCTGTTTCAGCAAGGTCGGTCTACGACCTCAGGAATAACCAGCCTTGCAGAGGAAGATGGCAAAATGGCTGCTAAAATATTTGAAGTGCAAAATATAAAATGTCTTGTGTTGCAGTTTATGATGTAGAAGAGTCCACGCCTGCTATCTCATAATGTACTCTGGTGTCTTACGCAGTAACCATGTCGAATGTGCTTCGCAACACGCCCGGCGATACTATTAAATTGGCGTTAAAAGTCGGAGCTTTGCTAGCGATGCAATGTGTTGTGATGGTGTACAATATGTGCTTATCATATTGTTTTTGAATTGTTGAATTGTATTAGGTCCGTTGTACATTCGTTAAACATGGTCTCATGACAATGATACATATTTTTTTACTGATATCGTGGCAATGGATATCGCTAGTTGACAGCCAATTCAAAATGTTTGAAAATCATTAGATCATTTTTTTATATTACTAATTCCTAAAAATTATAACTGTTTATTTCCCACAAGAACATACTTTTATTGACGTCTTTGCTTATTTTAAGTGGCGGCCATCTTGGATTTTGCAGCATAGAATCATTTTTTATATTTATTATTTCAATATGTGATAGTATTGAAATTACAATTTCATTTAATTGTCATTTACTGTTTATTTTCCCCAAGAACGTAACTTTATTGACTATTATGGTTATTTCACAATGTAAAGTGGCGGCCATCTTGGATTTTGCGACATAAATAATCCTTTTTTATATTTATTTTTTCATTATATGATAGTATTGAAATTAAAATTTCATTTATTTGTCATTTAGCTGTTTATTTCTGAAAAAACGTAATTTATTGATTATTCTGCTTATTTCATGGGTGAAGTGGCGGCCATTTTGGATTTCGCGAGATTGTGCAAGAGTAGTGAGAAGTTCACGTTGGCTCAACGGATGGATCTTTCTATTATGTCTTTCTGGAGCACTCTGCCAAATGTCATGCTTTTGTCTGCCCGGTAAATATAATTCCCCTAAGGAACCTGACTACAATGTTGTTGATGTTCTGATTAGCCAATCTGCACACATTTGCGATATAGGTTTACCATAATCATGATAATAACAGATAATTAAATTCTCGTTCTAATGATGTATCCCTTAATCAGTTAACCCTTTTACGCCAAATTATTAAATCTGAATTTTCACCCACTTGAAGCTGTGTCTCGCTGACGCGATCTACAACTTCAAGTGAGTGAAAATTATTCAGATTTGACAAAATGGAGGTCAACTGTTTTCAAATATTGCTGATTGATGTCATATCTTTACCATGTTTAAAAGGTGGAACCTAATGGGTAACTGTCCTGTGTTCAGAAGGTTCTACCTTCTGAACATAGAGCTGTAACCTACTTAATGTGCTAATAAAAATGAAAACCTCAATATATGCGGCACCGGCGGTTAAAGGGTTAATCAGTTAATGACACAAGAATCGAGCGACGACAGAACTCAAACCTACTACCCAGCAGACACAAGACGTTGAATCAATGTTGGTTTAACGTTGGTCCGGCGACGTAGACGGTGGGCCAACGTTAAACCAAAATGGATTCAACGTCTTGTGTCTGCTGGGTAATTGTCTGCCTTCTAAACAAAGAGGACAAGTCTAGACTACTTACTTGGTTTTTTTTCAACATGTTTTTTATTTCTATGAAAACATGACACAGATACAGTACATGATGATGGTAACGATGTACGTATATATATTAACATGATTAAAAAGCCACACTAAACAACATAAACATCTACGCACACGAGACTCTGAGCCAATGTTGATCCGAGGCAGGTCCCCCACAATGATGACACCAAGAATCGAGCGACGACAGAACTTAGACCTACTAATTGTCTGCCTTCTAAACAACACAAGAGTACAAGTCTAGACTACTTATTTTTTTTTATTATTTTTTTTTTTATTTATTGCACCTCCATATTTGGAGAAATAAAACATACAAATACAACATTACTTACTTGTTTTTGCCTAAATTTACTTCAGCGCTCTATAGTCATTACCAGGGTTGTTTTTCTATTGTGTTTACTGGGCATTCTCTGAAATAATGCCGTCTTGATTCAGTTCACACAGCATTATTAGATTTGACCTAGGTAATATTAGACGCCCAGACCATTGTTCTGACTGTCTACTGAGCTCTAGCTGACCGTCTGCTGAGCATTATCTGGAAGCGACAAATAGGCTGCATTGGTCCAGCATCAGTGTAATGTATTTCCAACGTTTTCGACGTTGGCCAATATTTAACCAGCTTCGAGACAATGTTGCGTGTTTTTTTGGCTAATAATGCTTGGTACCCCTATGTTTGAGAGCAGGCACTTGAGCAGAGGACCCGCATTGAACATACTGCTCTGTGTTGTGTGACGGAACTAGGCCAGAGAGGGGTCGCCGGCTGTACCCCCTCCATCCATTCTGTTCACGTACCCAGAACAAAAACACAACCATATAAGGCATATGTATTATTATAATTTGCCCTTTTCAAGCTTTATATTTTATAGCCGTACCCCCTATGGCACAGCCAGTTGTAGGCGCTTATCTACATCAAAACAATGTTGGTGTATTGATGGTCCAATTTCTGCAATGATGGCCCAACATATTAAACGGCCATAATTTGAATTCATCCTGTTTGTTGGGATATGATACTGATCCAGTATTACTTTTGATGCTGAGCAATACCAGAAATTATATTTTATTCTCTTGATTTGTTTATGATTTCTGGTGAATGCCAAAAATATATAATAATACCGTGTTCTTCACTAATTATCTAATACATAATGGAGACTCACTATAGTGGCATTCACATTAAAAATCGCATTTTAGTGGGATCATATGGTGTTACTGATTCGCTATTTACGTGAAAAGTACTCACAATATTGACCTAAAACTTTGAGTCAGTATAAAACATATTTTCTACCATAACACAACTTATTTTCAATTGATTAGTTTGAATAATGCCACAGATGGAAAAGGTTAAAATATTACTTGATATAGTTACGGTCCGCCACTCAAACAAATAAACAAATAAACAAGTTATGTTCACTGCAGCCGTTCACACGTGTACACGTGGACAAGTCAATTAAGCCTGACGGGTTGAGCAGGTTGTTTTAATTGTTAGGTATGCAAGTGCGTTGTATATTAATCAGGCTCTGTGATCCACTTAGCTTATTGTGTATGCTGGTACCAGAATGAACTGATCAGCACGCCTGCAGGTGAGGGGTGGATGGGGCTCCTGAAGGATGGGTAGCATTGTCTCCATGTGCAATTTGATCGCGCAATTACTTTTCAAGTATCAGTTTCAATAGTTGAATGTTGTTGTGAAATAATATTTACCTATCTAGCGTCAATCACAGATGTAGACTTACTCAATGTGAACATGGTAAATGGGAAGTGAACACATGATTTCATTTCACTTTCTTTCAAACAATAATATCATGCCAATATAATTTAAGGTGCCTTACTTTATTTATTCTTATTATCACTGTATATAGGCCTAAAGTTGATATGTTTGTATATAAACATTTTATAAACTTTATTGATTTGATTAGATTTAATATAGTATAGGCTTATGTAGGGCCTATAATTGGTAAGCAACAATTACCAAAATGTTGAACCAGATAAGTGAATAGAATGAAACTATTTTCTACAAAGGTGCAATATAGGCTAGGCCTACTGGTAATGAAGAATTTCATCATAAACATAACAAAATAGCTCTACACCAATTGAATTAAGATATCTAGCCTACTTATAGATGTTGAATTCAATAGCTTTTATATAAAGATAAAAAAACACGCCTATTTGTAGCTAAGATTTCAGTCCTAGTGCTTGCCAGTACAGTCACGCTGGGGCTAGCCTATTTGGTGATGACGCATGGGCCCTATCCCAGCAAACATGAGACGTTGCCCAACGATGGTTTACTGTTTTCAACGCTGGTCCAACGGTAAACCAGCGTTGCAAATTGGTCCAACGTCTCATAAGTTTGCTGGGCATAGGCCTATATATATATCGCCAGAAATTCACTTAATAAGTGACCGACATAGCCTATATAATATAGGTGATTGATTGATGTTGACAATACAAATTATTGGTATATTGTGGTGCCAGGCTCCTTGGCTAACTCAGGGCACGGGTGTATCGGGTCCGAGTCCCGCTGCGGCCGATATCTTTCCTTGGTACACACATGCAGTGACCAGGTGACCCAAACTGTTCAAATTCGTGGGATAATGTCGACAGAAACGTATTTATAACCAATTTGCGCCGCATCAAAAAACATATAAAAAATAAAGAAAACAAAATGGCCAATATGTCAAAGTTGACATGTAGCCTGAAAGGTCAATAATAATAAAAAAATATATTTATAATGTATTTGATTATTGATGACCAAGCATAAATGGATATAAGTCCAATAACTGATGAGCATTATAATCGCACCTCACACGGTTCACATCCTCTACTGCAGATCAAACAGGGCTATAATTCGGCGACGCGATTTTTTTCAGTCACAAAAGGCTGGAAAGCGTAATGGAGAGTGGAGAAATACAAGAGAGCCAAGAAAAGCAGCAATTATCATGATTATGAAAAGCGAGAGAGACAAAAATACCAGAGAGCCTGGCCTAAATCATTAAAAATAATCTCGACCCCAAGGCCTGAAAAATGTCCATTAAGACTTTTTAATGACTGCGCGAGCATGCGGGCATGTGACTGAAATGTTACTGATTCTATGAAAAAAACTATTTTCGACCTGATTATTCGAGTGCAAGTGTTTGATATGATCGTCCAATTTTGTACGGCGTCAATCTGTGGCTGAAACCTGTTTCAGCTACTGGGGCTAAAGGTACCAGTCCACCTACAAAAGTCGAAACTTGCCTGGTACATTAAATGTTTGAATTGCTAAAATATCATTAGATTGAAGCATTTCAATAATAAAAAATAACATAAACTGAAAGAATCTTGATACTCCTTGCAAGGTTTGAATTTGGCTAAAATTGGGTGGTGGGCTAGTTTTTTTTATTTGATTAGTTAGTAGGTGCTTGGTCTTTGTGCACAGGTTGTAGGCCCACCCCCATGAGGTAAATTAACCCAAGAAGTAAATATTTTGAATTAATGATTCGAAACCTCGCCTGAAAAGGAGGGGCTTCTTGGGCATTCCTGTAGGCCTTTTGAGCTGTAATCCCACGGGCTATGCTCGGAAATTTTTTTATGTTCTTAATGGCAGGTTATCTTCAAATCCCCCTTGACCCCTCGAACCCTCACCCACAACTCTCGACCTTCAAACCCCGACCTCGATCCTAGACCCACAACCCCCTCGACCCACAACAACAAAAGAATATTTTTTATTTATCACATTATATGGTAGATCTATCAACCAAATATTTCTACTTCAAGTAATCTATATCTGGACACTTCAAGTTCCGAGGTTGTTCGGAAGTCCCCACGCTCCCGGGACTTCAAGTCACCCATATGGGACTCACTGCAGGCAGTTAAATTAACTATATATAATTATAGTCAACATAACTGTTAGGGGGGGGGGGGGCACTATTCAATCTCCGGGAGGCGGAGGGGCTGGATTATATATCCGCGCCCCGGTGGCTCCCTGAAAATGTCAAATTTGTACCATTAGCTATTAGTTTTTTATCTCTTCCTTTTCTTTGAAAATAAATGATAATTCCGTCTTGCTTGTAAATCACTGTGTCTTTTATTTTTCGTCATCTGGGTTTCTGGAGCCTCTCTTGCAGGCCTACAGTTAGCCTTGTCGTCCCCTCCCAGGCCGTGGATTGATGTATTTGCTTTACCCGAAAAATTCATGAAATGTTGCTGATTCTAAAAAAACTATTTTCGACCTGATTATGGCCCGTATTTTCCAATATGACAGTCAATCTGTCAGCCACTGGGGCTAGCCTAAAGTGTCGCATCTTCAAGTGTCTCTCGCTTTCCAACCAAGTGGTATTTTTAGTCACTCTGATATCTCGCTGTTTATCACGCTCGAACCACCATATGTACATGATAAAAATTGAGTTTATATAAAGGGAATCACACGTGTATAAGATAAGTGTACAGTCAGGAATTTCTTTGTGATTTTTTTAAGGTTTAGTTATACCGTATTCAATCTAATAATGCCCATAATCAAATAAACGCTCACACCCCTGATTTGAAAATAAAACCCACGATATAGCATGTAGTCTACACTATCTATGATAATTAAATAATAGCCTAATCTAACACTCCACCACCCCCCTCTAATCACGTACAGGGGGGGGGGGTGTTCTAATTAATATGAAAAATAAAATGTAGGTATGGGCCTAGTAATTTATATAGGCCTATTATAATTAATTAGGGCCTAACTTTTCCTTATAAAAAATGTCAACCCAAAAATTGTTTTATACATAGATCTAGGGCCTCATTACCGGTAATTTTGTTATTCATGCAGGCTATAACAGTTTCTGATAGTTTCCATATTTGTCTTACCGGTATAGCAGGTAGGCCCTATGTATACAAAAATATGAATTTAAGTCTGCTACTTTTCTCATAATTATAAAATGAGCTACATAAAAAGCTAAAACCTATTATAAAGGCACATAACTGATACCAGATAGGCCTTATATAGTCCTAAATGTGCCTGGAAGTTTAGGCTACAAGGGGAACAGGCACATTTTGGAGAGTGCATCACGGCAAATAGGCCTAGATGCCTTTATCTGATAAATCCATAGAAATACATTATATATATATTTTGTGTGTGCTACCATGCGTGCAAAACAAGCGTTGATTGTCATAGTCTATTTACTAAATACATTAAATAGTTCTCCAAACTATTTCCATTTAGAATGCTTAAATTGCTAGCGCTCGTAGCATGAGAATGGCCCGTTTGTTAATACGCCAATGGTATAGAAAATGAGAATGTAGACCCCCGCGCCACCCAGCCGGGAGATAACCCTCGGCACTTTTTAAATGAGTGGGCTGAGCCAAAGTACCAGGATAACAGCCCATGTGCACCATCTTCCTGACAGCCAGGCTCGCTGCTCTCGAGGTCGCATACCGAGCCTTGCTGAATCAGTGTTATCATCCACCTATTGGGGTAGGGAGGATGATTTAGATATTGAATATTCATTAATTTTTCAACCAAATGCCAACCTAATGTTGGCCCACTGTCTGCGACATTGGCTCAACATTAATCCAACCCTGCCGCATGTAACGTCTCGTGTCTGGTGAGATGTGGTGGGAGCTGTCTGTGATACTTCCTGTGACTATATATACCAGGATTCACATTCACCGTGGTGGATGAATTTCGCCGATTTCTCCGTCAATTCTCATTCAATTTTCATGAAATTTTACACACACTATTTTCCATTCATGTCGTGACTACCCTGAAAGTTTCGCGGAGTTTTGATAAGTATTAAAAAAGTTAGACCATTTGACATGTAGTAAATAAATAAAAATGTTGCCCTCTATAAAGCCATTAGCTTAGTCTCAGAATTTTATTACATGTCAAATGGTCTAACTTCAAAAATACTTATCATAACCTCGCGAAATTTCCAGGGTAGTCACGACATGAATGGAAAATAGTGTGTGTAAAATTTCATGAAAATTGATTGAGAATTGACGGAGAAATCGGCGAAATTCAATAATCCTGGTTGATGCATTTAATGTGAATCTGACTATAGTCAGATTCACATTAAATTCATCAACCAGGATTATTGAATTTCGCGGATTTCTCGGTCAATTCTCAACCAAATTTCATGAAATTTCACACACACTATTTTCCATTCATGTCGTAACTACCCTGAAAATTTCGCGAAGTTTTGATAAGTATTGTAGAAGGTAGACCATTTGACATGTAATAAAATTCTGAGACGAAGCTAATGGCTTTATAGAGGGCAACATTTTTATTTATTTACTACATGTCAAATGGTCTAACTTTTAAAATACTTATCAAAACTCCGCGAAACTTTCAGGGTAGTCACGACATGAATGGAAAATAGTGTGTGTAAAATTTTATGAAAATTGATTGAGAATTGACGGAGTAATCGGCGAAATTCATCCACCACGGTGAATGTGAATCGTGGTATAGACATGTGCTGCTTAATGCAGGGCCGGCGTCGTAGACAGTGGCCCTGCATTAAAGCAGCACTCATGCCAGAGGTCAAACTTGGGTCAAACAGAAAAAATCTTTCTTGAAAGTCCCCACTCCAATAGATGGTTCTGACACTGATTCAGCAAGGCCTCGGTCTACGACCTCGGGAGAAGCGAGCCTTGTGTGGGAAGATGATGTGCACAAGAGGAAAGATCAACAAACATGCTGGGCGGAATTTTGGGGAGATGTTTTTTTTTTTTCTCACTTCACAGCCAGTAATCACACTGAATTCAATAATTGTCTGAAAATAAAATCGCCCCTCATACAAAGTAAGTGAATATGTGAAAAAAATCGACTAAAAACGGTAAATATTGATATGAGAGCGAAAAAGCATCCACCACGGTGGAAGGTGAATCCGGGTATAGTCAACACATCCGCCGACAGCTCGCACAGGAGAGTGAATGACATGATCCAGTGGGTTGGCGGTGACTGCCCTATGTTCAGAAGGTTCTATGTTCAGAAGGTTCTATGTTCAGAAAATATTTGTTCAAAAGGTTCTATGTTCAGAAGGTTCTATATTCAGAAGGTTCTATGTTCAGAAGGTCCTAGGCTATGTTCAGAAGGTCCTATATTCAGAAGGTCCTATGTTCAGAAGGTCCTATGTTCAGAAAATATTTGTTCAAAAGGTCCTATAGCCTATTCAGAAGGTTCTATGTTCAGAAGGTCCTATATTCAGATATATTCAGAAGGTCCTAGTCTATATTCAGAAAATTCTTTGTTTGATGTAGGAAAAAACTTACATCTTTCAGTTTCAGGTAAACTACAATTCAAGATAACAAATCACAGCCTCACATTTTAGCTCATTCGGTCAAAGTTCAGATGAGCTTTTGTCATGGCGCGTTGTCCGTCGTCTGTCCGTCCACAATAGCCAAAATTCCTATTGGGACTTTAATCAAAACAAGACCAGGAGTGATCACAGAAGGATAGCCCTCGCAATTCAGGAATATGACACTATAGGCCCCTATCTGAATTCAAATCCACCTAAATCCGGTGCTAGAGTGAATTTGTCCTAGGGCCTATAGCTTTTTTCTGTTTTTTTTCATTTTAATCTATAAAGTTTAGTTAGATCATTCGATATATAATAATATTCCTGAATTAGCGTAATGGGTTGATAGAGGGACGTCATAATTTCAATTTACAACAATCATTTAAATCGTCTAACTTTTCAGCTAATACAAATAATTTTACGTTCATAAAATTTCCTGAAAATCGGTTGATAATTGACGGAGTAGTTAACGAAAAACATGCGCTACTGGTTAGCTCTGTCCTAATGTGTAGCGTGGGATGGATGGAATTAACCTTAGATTGATTCGTTTTACCCGAAAAAATCAACGTTTTTCAACATGGCGGTGACTGATAGCAATCTCGACCCAAGGTCTGAAATATGTTCATAACGTTTTAATGACTGTGCTGAAAAAAATTAGGTGAGCAAGCAACCTTGTAGCTAAAATGTTACTGATTCTATAAAAAAGAATTTTCTTAGATATGACTGTCCCACGATTTTGTATGGGGTCAAGCTTCAGCCACTGCGGCTAGAATGGAGGTACCCTCTGTTATTGCTACTCTGGGGGATATCCGACCCGAGGATATCGGACCTGTGTGAAAAGCCAAGGTGTTTCGACTGTCTCGGCATGTCTGGGGGTAATTCATTTATAGTCAGATTCACATGAAATTATTCAACCAGGGTGAATGAACTTCGCGGATTCCTCAGTCAATTCTGAACCAATTTTTCTGACATTTTGCACAGACATTTACCGAGCCATGGGGCGACTACTCTGAAAATTCCGATAAGTTTTACAAGGTATTTAGAAGGAGGTAGACCATTTGACATGTGATGAACTTATGAGACAAAGCTATAATGGGTTTATAGAAGACGACAATTTTTATTTACTACATGTTAAATTGACTAACGTTTAATGTAGACCCTATACAATATTTTTTATGAAATTTTCAGGGTAGTCGCCTCATGATCAGAAAATAATGCTTGGAATATTGCATGAGAATTGGTTGAGAATTGACGGAGAAATCAGCGAGATCATTCGCCACGGTTAATGTGAATCCGACTATAGGCATGCCCAGAACCCCTTATCGGGCGAGTGAAGGAAAATACTCTGAATAACCCACCATGCCCTATCACCCCATGCTCACATCATCATATGTACATCATTCATCTCATCAATTAACTGCACTGTTTTTATCGTCTTGCAATGTCACTTAAAGGACTGTTAGTCTGCTGTCGAAAATGGACGTAAAGCTGCAATTTACAATTACATGACCTAGACATTCATATGACCTTGATTTTTAACTACAATTATTTTTCTCCTTTGCACGATACACTCAACATGTTTCTTGCTCTGAAATGTAGATCTACACCACATGTGTATTTCACTGGTCACGGTGACCATTTCTTCTATTTAAAATACGTATTTCTTATTGTAGATATAGACGGATTCCGATAAATTGAATAAATAATATTGTTTAATTAACAGCGTACTTTCTAAACATAGGACCTTCTGAACAAATATTTCTGAACATAGGACCTTCTGAACATAGAACCTTCTGAATATAGAAGCTTCTGAACATAGAACCTTCTGAACATAGAACCTTCTGAACAAAGGAGCTTCTGAACATAGAACCTTCTGAACATAGGACCTTCTGAACATAGGACCTTCTGAACATAGAGCTGTAACCGATCCAGTGAACACGTACCATTGTTGTGTAACTAAGAGAAACGATGGGTAATCCCCACGCTCGCATGCAATTGAGATCGTGTTTGTGTTTATAGCGACCGGGCATGCTGGGAGTTCAGCCAGAAGTTTCATGCTGTCATGAAAATGTTTAAGACTCTGGGTCTCAGATCCGGTTCAATCTCCGGTCACTAAGTGTCCCCATCTATATCTCAATTGCAGGCGAGCGTGGTAATCCCCATTCTCGCACTCATTGTTGGCTTTCATCTTTTAACTACGAGACGTATGGTGCGATCACGGTGACTTGATACAATGCCGCGCCACGCGGCAGTAATTGTGTTTATATTAGCCCTAGGAACACTGATGTCGACAGTAGACATTCTGCGTTTTTATTGGCACCTGTATAACCAGTTGTTAAAAGTCAAATGTGCTGCCAATTTTGAAACACTGATATATGTTGGGACTTAAATTTCCCAAATAACACAAATTTTCAGTCACTTGGAGTTGTGGATCGCGGTAGCGAAACACAACTTCAAATGACTGAAAATTTTAATTGAATAGGTCAGTGTTCTAAGGGTTAATAATTAGGGGGGGGGGTGGACACTGATTTGACCAAAAAATTATCACTTAAATAACATATACCATTATGATCAGCGTGATTCAAAGAACAATATTTGTAAAGTCTTTGCAGCTAAATGACGATGTAATATCCTTTTTTAAAGCAATTATCATCTCTAATATTGCGGACCCATTCGTTCGTCACTGTAGCCATCTTATTTAGCAGACGAATCCCAGTCCGTACTCAGAGAAATAGTCTGAGGTATCATCATATACATTTGTATGTGTAAGAACAGATTCTACAGCTTGACTCCCTGCGAGGGAGCTATTAAAATGTGTGATGTGATACCTGAAAGATTGCACATTGCTCACCATTGAACCAATATCAGGTGTTTGATATGAACAGTAGAACCTTACAAATGCTACATTTTAACATTGAACTAACAGTTGTAATTCCATCAAACACGAAACGCCGATGCAATGTTGTTTTAATGATTGGTCAGCGTCTCAGACAGTGGTACAGCATTAAACCAACAATGAAGTCAGAATCCAGAAGTCTAAAATTCCAATTCAAAATGGCTTTCAAAAAAATCATAATGAAAATTCCAATCAATCTTTCATAATAAATGTAACGCAACAAAATTCAAAATGGGTTCCAAAAAAAACATAATCAAAATTACAATCAATCTCCCATAATAAAAATAACCAAACAAAATTCAAAATGGGGCCAAAAAACTCATAAAAATTAGTCCAAACACTATTGTTACTTGAAAAGTCACAATTCTCCTCTAGTTGAAAATTGTTGTCTGATGCCAATGAACGTATGTTGGACAATTATGGGTAGAATAAGGATATAAAATGATGATCACTTAGTGGAATGACAGAATGCAATGAGTGACATCTACCGTATTTTGATATATTACTTGATATTCATCATTGGTGCACCGGGACTCGATGAGCAGACGATATGCAAACGACAGTGAATTTGTGCCTAGCTCGTGTCGCAAAGCGATTTTGGTGGTAAAGTTGATGTAAACGTGTCTCGACTGCAGCAGATGGTCATTCTGTGTCTATTTTTATTAGAAAATGCGCGAGTGGACAGCAGTGTAGTTCATGGCATGTTTGTAATGCTCGTCTAAGTCAAAACTAGAATCAATGTTGACCCGATTTTCTCGTATTGACTGCAGTATACAAAGCCTGGTCTAGTGTCAATAAAACAGTCTTTCTATCCGGTTTAAGTATATACTGGGGACATCAGCTGAAGGACCAATGACGAGGTGCACATATCTATAATGAACAGACGTATGTATGTTTGCATGTGTATAACATACTGTTGAGCTCGCCAACCCCTGAGCTTGTCCTCTGATGATTTATTATTACGATATGTCGACGGGTATAAAGCTAGACATGCATACCTTCCCTCATAGGAGTCATCCTTTTGTCAACCTTAGGTCTACTTGAGAGCATGCATACTGACAAGTGGGCTTTGTAAATATCTTCACATGGGTCACACAAAGCATGTGCCCCCCCCTTTTTATTGTTTGATTTTTTGAGGTATAATGTACTGATCTTCGCTCAGATTTTATCCGTTAGTTAGGCTTATATACTATATGTTCCTTTGTTAGCAAAGCTTTTCGTGCCATTGTAACTGCAACCTAATATCCATGGTTTCTTGAAATGTTGTTTTTCTAATTCGAAGAAATAACCAATAAGCTTATATATAAGAGGAACCCTTAATGTGTGACATATGTTGTGTTTGGAACTTATGGATTCACAAATTTGTTTTTTAATATATGTTATGGCACCATTCACGAAATCATATTTGCCTTTTCTGTAAATCTCTGTCTATTAGCAGGTAGTAGTAGTAATTTATTGACCATTGCCCAAAAAATAAATAATATAATGTATGCGCTACGCAAACATAGTTAGAAATTTACATTATATATTTAAAAGATACGTTATATTAGCATGATCAGGGACAAAATGCTAGTATATCGTATATCGCGTTAAAAATGTCTGTCGTATTAAAATTTACGATGGTGGGCACAGAGAAGGTAACATGAGGATATTTATCTCTAATATTTGACTCTAGATGACACAAAATCTTCGTTCACGGTCAATGCGTACTTACCTACCACTTTTTAACTTCAGTTTGTGTGACACTGAACACAATATTGGCATGTCCAGACTAATATATTATATAATACTGGATGGACTTGAAGGTTTTGATTCAATGTGTGATGTGTTTTGCGTTCGGTACTCATGAAATCAATAATCTGTTTTTTTAATTTATGTTATGGCACCATTGGCAAAATCATCACGATGGTCTATAATAGATTTAATATATTTGCCTGTTTATTGTGCGATTTCCGAGTATCATATCCAGACAATATATATAGCTGCAGGAGCACTAGAAAAAAATGCTTAGAAGCCTGCAACAAACATGATAGATAAATCCCCTTTGAATGGAAAACTGAGGAGTCCCTAGCAATCTATCTCGGTGTTGGCTTTCTATTATCTTCAAGATGGCCGCCATTTTGTTGAAAAAAATCCGGCACAGTTCAGTACAAAATGATAAATCTAACTTCCAAGAGGTCCATATATAAAGGATGTGCTTTATAACAGTTGAATTTATGTATTGAGCATAATATATGCAAATAAGCCGCCATCACCGAAAATACAGCTTTAAGCAATTTTTCCGAAACTAATCAACTTTGAACCTAAAATAAAGTGTCTACACTAGAGTTTCAATGCTCACCGATTGCGCTGAAATATATTTTATTAAGCTTAGGATCATTAGCATAAAATATGCAAATTAGCAATACTTACCGGAAATGGTGTTTAAAGAAATAATCAGAGAACAAGTTTTTAAAAATAAAATGAGTTATTCAAACCATGGTTTTAAGGGTCAGAAATTCCAATAAAATATATTTTATATAATTTATATACCGAAGTAATGCATTAGAAAAAAATTATAATAAAAAATAATATGTTAATTAGCAATAATTAAAATATTAGTTTTGAAGGGCATTTTTCGAAAATAAATTATCTTAATATTTCGAGTGAAATGTCCACAGTTACCATGCTGGGGTGAAAAATTGCAACAAAAAGGCTGAATACTACTCTGAATAATCAATTGGCACAAATTATGCAAATTAGGATTCATTGCAACTCCACACTGTACTTAGCGATTAATAAGGAAAACCATTTTTTTTTCAGAGATTCTATCTTAATGCAATACTAACAGTCCCTATGTTTTTATTTTTTCAAGATGGCCACTACCATGGTTGTCACACTAGAATATGAGATTATTTTCATTCAGTTTGAGTTTTTATGTGGTTGTATTATAACTAAGAAAACATATGACCCTTATATTATAGTTCTCCCCCACATACTAGTAAGTACATCTAAAATAATGTGTTAATTAGAGAAAATGATCATTGATACATCATATTGCATCTAATTTTATATATACATATCCTGCCATTATCACGTCGTGACATCAATGCTATTATGTTAATATTATAATGACATATTCTGAAAATTGTAAGTATTCTGTAATTATCGATTTATCCTCACGTTAAATTGCCAAATCCTTACATTATAAAGTTATTTCCTGAACAGAAAAACATTAGTGAAGATACTAAAATTAACTATATAGTATTCTGCTAAAAGATGTGGCGGACAAAGTTATCTAATGTAATTATACATTGATCAGTTGATTGTTGGATCTATTGGGTGTGGATCATAAAATCAAACATCTAGGGTCCATATTTAAAATTTCAAGACAAGTTCATATGACCAATTTGGCGGTCATTAAAAAAGCTAAAATAAAGATCCAATGAAATGATAGCTGTAGACCCACCCGAAAATCCAAACCATAGTTTATTTTATGACAGTTTTAAGATCCTGATAAATTACTATTTGCGACCATTTCGCAACAACAAATCTATTGAAATATGTTTGTGGGATATCAGACAGATCTCGGGTGCAAAATAGCATATGTTACTTGAATCTTTAAAAAAATGTGCAATTCCATTCGCATATTTCTTTATATTTGAATCTAAAATTGATACTAAATTGATAATAAATGTTCTTTTAAAATTGATTGAACATCGAGGTAAATAGAGTGAGACTTCGTGTTTAAATTTAAAAATGCAAAAGCGATATTTAACATGTTTAAAACAGTATATTTTCTATTTAAATAAATACGTTGTTATAACATTATATTACTTAGTTGGGGTTTATATGAACTAGTTTATCAGTCAATGTTTTTATTTTTATTGTTTAAAGTAACCCAAGCTGGTAATAGTTTTCAATGATATATTGTAAATCAAACAGAGACATTTTGGTCATACTTGATGAAAATATCAATATTCAGCTGTTATTGTGAAGCAGTAAGTCACCAGAAGAAAAGTAATATAATACTGGTGTTGTTTTGTCTCCTTGGATATGAAAGGGTGTATCTGCCACTTTGTGAAGTGGCAGATACACCCTTTCATATCCACTTGGATTATCAAACCACTCAGGCGGGGGCCCTAGGGTAGTGGTTAGCACCGCTGCCTTTCACGCCAGAGTTCAGGGTTCGTTTCCCGGTCTCGGCGGTTTGAAAGAAACCGAAATGTTTCTTCCTCATCCACTCGTAAAACTTAGTATTGTGGGAAGCCTCCGTGACCGAGAGATAGCGTGCTCGACCTCAGACCGCCAGGGCTCGAATTTCGAATCCTGTGTCTGGTGGGCAGTGTCATCTCACTCATCTCACCATCCTCAGGCGGTTCTCCTGGCCCAATTTAGCCTATATTTGCACAAAAGTGGCCTAAAGCCCGAATCATTTCCTTTTTTATCAAACCGCTCATCTCTCATCACAACATTACGAATAGTTTGTGCGTAGTACGTGATGCGGTAAGCGCCATATCAGTATACACAACACAGTTTTATGATAAATAAATAATATAATTACGTACCTGAACTATAATATCAGCAATTTAATCCCCTGCGGAAAATTGACAGTCGAGAGAAAACACTTAGGCAAACTTTTTTTCCGGAGATGTATTTTACCAGCTCCACGTTCTTACTATCTCGTCTCCCCTGTCGATATGAAGACTGATGAACTACTCACTGAGCACTAAGCGTAATCTTGAGTCACGATTCGTGACGATGTATTTCACTGGGTACCGTCTCGCGGGCGAAGTGAATCGGCAGCACTCGGAGTGTGTGTGTATATACACACACACTCCGAGTGCTGTCGATTCACTTCGGCCGCGAGACGGGACCCAGTGATGTATTTTACCACATGTTGGCTGGGGTTCCGAAGGTTCATTGTTCCGAAGGTTCATTGTTCCGAAGGTTCATTGTTCCGAAAAAAAGGTTTATTGTGCCGAAGGTTTTTTGGTCCGAAGGGTCATTTATCCGAAATAGGGGTTCATTGCTCCAAAGGTTCATTGGTCCGAAGGTTCATTGTTCCGAAGTAGAGGTTCATTGTTCCGAAGGGTCATTCATCCGAAATAGGGGTTCATTGCTCCGAAGGTTTATTATTCCGAAGGTTCAGTATTCCGAAATCTCACATCTCTCAGACAGGAAAATGTTAATTTGCTATGACAAAAATGATTAAAGCTTTAGGACGGACCACTTTTGTGCACATACAGGCTAAACATTTTGCTATGACAATAAAAAATATTATGATATTTTTAACATAATAAGCTCAATAAATACACATATTGAACTCAGATGTTAACAATGATCCAAGTCATTTGAGAATCATCACTAAAAATATGTATTCTAAAAATCAAATATACTATAAATTGCTAATGTACCGTATCTCCATGTATCATCATGTCAAGTATAAAGTATTCATACTTGACATGTTCAGCAGCGCGTACTGGATATGTCACTTTGTGGTTGCCGAATATTTAAGTTATCATCATTATCAGACACACTGGAAACTTATATCTATGGTTCCAGACGCTTTTTAAACTCAGTCAGAGCTACAGAGTGACATTAAATTCGTGGTTTTGTTTTAATGTTTATGTTATATCACTTTCCAATCAACTAAAAATCAATGAAAGTTGTGTCATTTCGTGTCAATGGGGTAACACATATTATAATAATTATTGACTAACAGCACAATGTGAATCATATATCATTAGCAAATTAAATTGGATACTATCACATAGCAGGTGGATTATATTTGGTTCGTACCGAGCCAATTTTAGTGCAATAAAAATATTTAATCATATTTATAAAAGTTTTACTTCATTTAGGTGGTGTTCGAACTGAAACATGTAAAAAAGTACACATCATTAACTAAAGGCTTGCAGCATGTTCTCAACTTTGATTAACAAATCGAAAGCCTATATTGTTACAAAAATGAGAACAATTCATATTACATAAACTACACATGATAAAACTGTTATTTTATCCAAGATACATGTAGCTATGCATAGACGACATCATATACATGGTATCCCACCATGTCTAAGACATATATTTCGCAGCCTACATATACAACACTTTTAATTTTTTTTTTTTTTTTTTAAGTTCAGTGATTTATTCAATCCTCTGTGTTATCCAGTTTATTTGGTATAAACATATTTTTATTCACCAATTACAACAGCACAAAAACAATATTGTAGTACAATTTTCTTTTTATTATGGGCATATATGCATGTCTCGGCTGTGGTGAAGCAGCTGACCACATGATCACCAAAAAGCAGCGGACTTCTCTATCCCTTTTTCTTAGCCACATACATGGTATTGTATGATACATGTTATTATTGTATTATGCATGTTTATCTGTATTAGTGAGGCGCACAACCGGACCAAATATGTCAAAGCTGTGATCAATAACTCTGAACGATTTACCTTATTAAGCACAAAAATATTACCAATGTGCCTAAGCAGTGTAATAATAATATTCAACTCTTTAACAAATAAGCGATAAAAACGTGTGTCTTTTTGTGAGTATTAGAAATAAAATGTGTCCCTGCTTCTATTTAAGCTAGATATGATTTTATATAGTGATTATTCAAATTTGAACTAGATGACATGATAGATATATACTAGTATATTTATATATATATATTAGAATAATTTATTTAATTTTTGTTTAATGCACCATGTTCACACACTATTTAAGTTAAAAAAGAAAATTTGAGTAAAATGATAAAAGATATATTGAGTTACATGTATGTGAGCTTTGACACTTTCATCATGAAATTGATTTATTCGCTCAATATAATGCAGCTTACGAACTCGATTTCGTATAGCCCCAACTGTAGCTGAAACTAAAGGTTTGAGTCACAGATTGCGACGGTACAAATACGTGTAGTGATTCCTATGGGCGCTCACTGCTATGGCTTGGCCACAATTTATCAAGTCAAAAATAGATTTGTTAGAATCAGAATCATGTTCTCCAATTTTGACAGCTTTATCATTTTTTTTTAACTATCAGGTCAAAATGTCGAGCTTATTACATCTACTAAAAACAACCTAAATTGTTCTGTTCCTTTAATATTGTTATTTGCCCCCAAAATAGCCTGCTTAGTGCCCCACATGTCTAGCCAATTTGTACTGGGGTTGTACCGCCAGGTCCCAGGCCACTGCTCCCCCTATAAAATTGTATCTTGGATCCACCCACGACCTTTATGCAGATCTAAAAACATTAAAGAATTTCTCGGATTGAAAACCACAAAAAAAAAAAAAAATCCATGTAAGTTCATTCTTTTTCGGAATATTGAACCTTGTTTTCGGAACAATGAACCTTAGTTTCGGAGTAACGAACCTTCGAAGCAATGAACCTTCGGAACAACGGACCTTCGGAACAACGGACCTTCGGAACATCGGACCTTCGGAACAACGGACCTTCGGAACAATGGACCTTCGGAAAAGCGAGCGGTCCCCGGCGTTAATGACAGGGGTGGGGGTCATTCAAGTGAATTATGACGTGCTGGACCTAAATTACAAAGGGTACGTCTACAGAATGATTTCTAGTGTAATAATACCAGTATTTAAAACATGTTTCATGACGTATGAGCTTCGTACGTTATATAAAATTAAAGAAGAAAAACATATTTTTTGCGAAAATACCCCTAAAATGTAAACTGAAACTGTATCAGAGTCTGCTTAATTTCCGTTATTTTCAAACCTACCGTGATTCCTTCAATTAATTTGATTGTAAAATTATTTAATTGAAATTTTAATAGATACGAGTTGAAATTATTCAGATTTGACTAAATAGAAGAAAAGGATATCTCGAAAACAACCTCGACCCACGACCCTCGAACCACGACCCTCGACTTTCATTTTTTTTTTTCAGATAGTCTATTTATAAAATTCGGGAAACAATATCAGGTCAATGTTGGCTCACCGTCTGCGACGCTGGCCTAGCATTGGCTGAAAGCCTAATGTATATTTTGGGGAGAGGCACGATACGCAATATACATGATATATGCGGGCACTTGATTAGGCGTATAGACTGCCATTTGAGTCCCACCACTGTCTTACATTAACACTGGCCCAACAATGTTCCAATAGCCAAGCACAGCAAGCACTACTAAGCATTGAACCAATGTTGGATTATTGCTGGCCCAACGTCTGTAACGCTGGTCCACCGCTTGCGATGCCGGTGCCAAAGCGTGTGACTGAGTGAAACTAGCCAGTGATAATGCTGGGTGATATGACTGGCAAGTGTTTTTTTTTGCGCACCAAAAAAACAAGAGGCATTCAATCCCATGCTTGGGTGATTATACATAACAGTTAAAGTTAGCGTCATAAACAGTGACCCAACATTAAAATGTGTTTGGCCAGCTGTAGGCCTACGTATATTGATAAAACTATATTCGATGGCCACCCATTAAACAAGAGAAATTAAACCAACGTCGGGTGAATGCTGAACCAGCGTAGCAGACGGTCAGCCAACATCACTTGATAGCCAGGTTAGCATCACAGTAGGCCTTTATAAATTTCCCGAATGTTATTATTATACAAAAGTTAGAATTAGACTATATAAACAAACAAAACCTTTTTTTTTTTAATTAAGTCGAGGGGCGAGGAGGTCGAGGGGGTCAAGGGGGTTTTCGAGATACCCGGAAGTCAACGATTTTGAAATATTGTTGTTTGATTTCGCATTCCACCTTTAACATGTTCAAAAGATGATATGTAATGTGCTAATACAAAACAAGAAAAAATATATAATCGGGAGCGGTGCTTAAAGGGTTAAATGACCTGGCGATTCCATGGGTAATCCCTGTGGTTTCGTAATGTTGTCAGGCAGTGTATGGATTCAGCCATGCATACATCTGGGTGCATTTGGGCACTGGGCAATATTAAAACGCATCATTCACATAATGCTTGTTTATTGCTGTACCAGCTTCGTAAACGATGGCCAAAAATTAAGGCAGCACTGGTTCACCATCTGTCCAGTCAGACGCCACGTGTATGCCAGGTGTGCCAGCACGCTACCTCTCGGTCACGGAGGCCCCCCACAATACTGACTGTGTCTACTCATAAAGGTTGTGTTATCGTCCAAATCTGTATAGGCCTATTAAATGGTGTGTTTTCGACCGAAACTGTATAATATAGGGCCTAGTTATTTTCGGCAAAATGTGTATATTCAAAGGTATTTTTGGCCACAAATTTTTACCTAGTGCCCCACCCCTATAGGGGAATAGGGCGGGGGCCCTAGGGTAGTGGTTAGCACGGCTGCCTTTCACGCCAGAGTTCGGGGTTCGGTTCCCGGACTCGGCGGTTTGAAAGAAACAAAAATGTTTCTTCCCCATCCACGTGTGAAAGTCAGTATTGTGGGGAGCCTCCGTGACCGAGAGGTAGCGTGCTCGGCCTCAGACCGCCAGGGCTCGAATTTCGAATCCTGTGTCTGGAGGACAGTGTCATCTCAATCATCTCATCATCCTCAGGAGGTTCTCCTGGCCCAGTTCAGCCTATATGTGCACAAAGGTGGCCTAAAGCCCGATTCATTTCATTTTCCTATAGGGGAATAACCTCCTAAGCATGGTGAGATGTATCAGATGTCACTGCCCTCCACACAGTATTATCCTAAATTTCGTTCAAGGCCTAGCACACAACTTCTAGGACACGTAGCAGATATGTTATACTATGTTTTTATATTTGTTTGGTTAAAATCGAGAAAAATCGGGTTTAAACTGTTTATTTCCAAAATTTAATGGTGTTATCAGTTTTTTCGCCGTAAAAACTATACAAATCGATATATTATACATGTTTTTGTGTTCATTATTTCAAAAGTTATGGTTAAATAGATAATATCTTGGAAACATGGCGGCCATTTTGGATTTAGTCAATTTTCATAGATTTAAAGTGTTAGAAAAAAATGCAATCCCTTTTTTTCTCATCTCTACTATGTTCCAAATGGGAATAAACAAAAAAACACTTTTAACAAACATTTTGCACGAAAATACATAAGGGCATATACAAGCAGGTGACCAGATGAAATGGACCCTCGCCACCATTCGGGTCAGATAGATGTTTTCAGTTGAGTTGCAGATTACAGCACGACAAAGATGTTTTGCATTACCATTTAATTACTAGATATTTACAAAAATCACCTGATTGAGCGTATATATCATTTAACAATGTTTGTGCGATTGGTGAATACGGCCTAGCTAGTGTTGGAAAATGCTGGCGCCCAGATCACAGTGACGTTTTAAACACACAATAATTCTACATAGCCAAACTTGTAATATTAAATAAAACTATTTCAATATAATAATACAGAATATAGGCCTAATCAATTTTATACTGTCCCATATATGAAAAGCTAAAATCAACCATAAATTGTGAGAAATATTCTTTATCGGATTATCATGGGAAAATACTATTGAAAATGATATGTACTTGTGAACTGATTTTTTTAATGTTACCAAAAATGAATATTTGTGTAAATATAATGTGACAAAACCTGTGACGTTCAACACAGAAACGACCTATTTACACAACTATAATCCACATTTAGAGATAAATAGAATTATTTAATATAAAGAAACTGAGTTTAAACATGTTTCAAATAAGAAAATCAAGTTTAAACTGTTTAAACAAAACATATCATTTTTGCAATGTGGGTACGAATTGATCATGCAGCTTTGATTAGTATGATGTATGCTTATATCTATTTGATGTCAGGTTAAAGGAGTGGTCCATTGTGCACGAACAGCGGGACACATCTGTACCCAGAACGCAACTAAAACCAGAAACATACATAGAGTGGCCTATAGCTTTAAACGTATGGGCTGACATATGCTATTTTGTGCTAATAGTTTATTTACATGATGTAGAAATAAAGTGCTCTATAATCTTTACTAAGCACCAAAAGCACATTATAAGTGCTGCAACTATTGGTGAAGCCTGTATTCTAGCTGCATGTTAAATACCGATGTTAGTAATGTGGGTACCTTTAACCTTTTCACTACCATACATGACGGAAATTTCCGTCGTCATTCGTCAATGAACGTAACCATAAAATGACACAAATTTTCGTCAAATATATACTACATTTATGTATTTTTCGTCATTTGAAGCTGGAAATTGCGTTAGCAATTCCAGCTTCAAATGACGAAAAATAGAGCTCCTACACCAGTATATCTGGATCCTGGTATGCACCCCGGCCTGGAAGTCAAAGGGTTAACCAGTTTGGCATACGCTGAATCCAGTTGTGGACAGCACCAAATGTTGAGTGCGTTTTAAACCATTTTGGCATACGCTGAATCCATTTCTGGACAGCGCCAGGTGCACAAAATAGTAAAATGTTTTACCAAAGAAAACAAAAAGTTCACATCTAGCAAGAGATGAATGTGCACGTGTGATATATTGCAACTGATCTGTCACATACACTGTGTTATTTCTTGTGCGTCTTTTACTTGCTTTGGTAAGGAATCGTTTCATCATAAATTGCTGCTGTGTGATTATCATCAAAATTATGTTTTATAGTCAATTAGATAACTTTATAATTTATTTGAAAACACGGTATACATAGAAGAGTATTCGATTCGAAGGTGATGACGCAGTAAGTTGTTTGACATTAAATGGTGAAAATGGCCAATTAAAGATGCCAAGTAAATCAATTAAATTTAGTTTATCATTATAAAATCCTTATCATCTACTTTAGCATAATTGAAAACTTATCTGGTCATTGTTTGGTCAAGTTTTTTTCTACTTTTCTATTTTTACGACTAGAACTGTTCATACAACAGTATATTCCACAAATGAAAAAATAGAAAGTCATACGTTTTTTTTCATATCTCATTTGCAATGTGCCAAATCATTCAAAAGTAAACCTAAATTGGGATGCACATAATTATGCAATAATTATATTGTTAAGATGATAATTTAGAGTCGTTGCCGTTACATACTTTCAGGTACAGTGTGTACGTATTCTATCAAAATGTGGTTAAGCCACCTGCAAAGTTTAAAGAATAGTCCAGGCTGTTGGGGTTAAAATAGAGCGAGTGTGTGCACTTTTGGCAGAAATTACCATTTTTTGCCCAGATGATCGGTAACTTGTACTCTTTCGTTCCTGAAATAGCGCAGTCAATTCTGCCACATAATTAACATCTAATAAGTATCCATGATTAGCAAAACCACGGACAAATCCGAAAACACAATAGCTCAAGAATGGGTAGATCGATTTTAATGATCTTGAGTTGTGTTATTTATTAAACGTATAGCCCACACGGCAAAAATATTCCTGAGATGATTAGTGGTAAAGGTCACGTGATATGGCTAAGTCAAGGTAAGATGTGACTAAATTTTAAAAATTATGAACAAAAAAGGTCATAATAAATGTTTCAAAGTACATATTATTATTTCACATTAAAAAAGCGTGATACACCAATCTAACAGTTTTAATTTGATGGCATACTGTAATCTGTATCCCCAAAACCGGGATCATAATGCCTCATTTATGGATCTAATGAATAATTCAGTCTCTTTCATTTAGTTTCTTTTAAAACATTTCTAATGATTTTCCACATCTTACTAGTAGTCCTATGCGCTATTTCATTTAACAAAAAGATCGAGGTTAAGAAAACTTCAAGGTCAAAAGTAGAGTGAAATTAGGAATAGATTTCAGACCAGACTCTGTATTGTAGGGAGCCTCCGTGACCGATAGGTAGCGTGCTCGGCCTCAGACCGCCAGGGCGCGAATTTTGAATCCTGTGTCTGGAGGGCGGTGTCATCTCACTCATCTCACCATCGTCAGGAAGTTCTCCTTGCCCAATTTAGCCTATATGTGCACAAAGGTGGCCTAAAGCCCGATTTATTTCATTTTTAGTATGCGCTATTTCATTTAACAAAAAGAGCAAGATTAAGCAGACTTCAAGGTCAAAATTAAAATTAAATTTAGGAATTGATTTCAAACCAGATGACTTCTTTTTCGTCGTGCTTCCTTCTGACGCACGAAAATATTCAATCGGTAAATTTTAATTATATGTCTGGGTCAGTGTCAATGTGATAGTGAAATTTAGTCTAAGCAATTTATATATTCGATACTTGTAGGACTTACTTCCATGGCAAAATATCTCATATTTTGAACCTATCATTTGTCAAACACAATCAATGATACATAAAACCTTTACTAGAAAGAATCACCTGCTACTCTTTGACGTTTTTCCCTTTGTCTTGAACGAGGATGGCGGGGTAACAGAACGTCCATATAATGCGCCCACATACTCGTAGAGGAAGGTGAAAAAATAAACCACGCTAATAATCGGAAAAGACACCTCGAACAACACTGGCCCTGAAAAAGTCAAAACTAATTTCAAATTCGTAGGTCTTGATTGGCAGTCTCACTTTGATTAATTGTGAGAGCCCCTCTCACATAGGCCTATCAAGATTGAAATGACATATCCTGACACATGTCATGTAATGCATTGTAACGAAAGTCGTGTCGACTCCAGGCGTTGCATGCATCTTCAGAGTTGACCACTGTTTACTTTTCATAAAGAGAGATTATACGTATATTCAAATAATGATTAGAGCTAGGGATGCTAGGGTTTAAAAAAAAGATGGTTCAATTAATCTGAAATGTATCCCAATTTCTATGAAGATTGTCTTTTTTTATGGGTGTTAGCTTGGTCCGCACACCCATCCTTGGTTAGAAAGTGGTGTAGCCTTGTCACTTCACTCAGTATCACCATCACACTTTATAGAAGAGAGTTCTCGCTCAACATAAGGAGAATGACAGTAATTGGTACATATTCATAGACAATATATACTGTCTATATTGTACGTTGGTGTTGCGTGAACCATCGCAGCCCAATAAATCAACATAACATCGATTCGTTGAGGAATGTCTTGATATGATCACGTGCAAATTGATCCAAACTGGCAACGAAGATAGATTTTATGACAGTCTTGGAAAGGTTTGTATGTATTTTTATACTTGAGAAGCTAATCGGCAGTGCTTTCATGCAAACTGAAATGCAATGTACATCTTTAATATCAGCTATAACTCATTGCTTGGCAGATAAATTTTATCACTTTTTCTGGGGATTGGAGGAGAGATGGAAGCCATTGAACATATCAACGAGTATTTCAAGATTGGCTGTGTAGTTTCTGTGAATCGTTTGTTGGATCTACATCAAAGCGCTTTAACATGTTAAATGTTTTAATACTTTTTTTCACACTTATCAGCAATACAGACCCTTTCTCCTCACCCTGCAATGTCAGTATGCACAGTAAGGACACATTCATCAAGGCTGCTTAGTACACAATTATCCTTCAAGCTTACTTAGTTTGTGTAGATCAGTTATTATTAGTGAAATTTTGAGATTTGAAACACTAATAACTGTCCTAGCAGGTCTGGATCAGAAACAATATTATAAATCACTGAGCAAAAATATAATTATCAAGAATGAAACACAAAGACTACGCTACACAAATTTTGGTAGCATTTCAAGTTTTAGTGCTGTTTCTAGAGCCAGTAGTAGCTGTCATATTTGTTTTTCAGCAGTGTAGAAATATACACAGTATTGACAAACGTTAAATGCCCGAGTAGGATAATGTTACTTGCTTGAATAACCGAGCAATATTTTACATCATCATTTGTATCGATAAATTGTTCACCACGTAAAATTCGCAACGTGGGCTATTTTCCCATTTATGTATGCCCTACAAGAATCGAATCTTTTTTTTATTGCTTAGATAAAAAACTTTCACGTTGAAATATACCCTAGCATAAAATTTATATTGGCAATAAACATGTTAAGTTGATTAATTCCATGTCATAGATGCCCATCACAAAAGGAAACCACCAGGTTCCAAATATATTTCGAATATTACCTTGACTTGGACCTTGAATTTATTGATTGACCTTCTCCTTTATGAGATATATATTAGTGCATAGCATTTTGTAAAACAATAAAATGCACAGTGTTTTAAAAGAAAATAATGAAAATCATAACGTTAATCCATTTACGAAAAAGACAACATATGGGTGGACCACTTGAAATCATTAAAATCGACACACTGATTCTTGAGATATTATGTTCACTGGATTTTTGTATCGATTTTGCTAATTATGGATACTAATTACATGTTAATTAGTGTTATTCGTGTAAGAATTGACTGCGCTATATCAGGATAGAAAGAGTACATGTTACTGACCATCCAGGCTAAAAATGGTAATTTCTTCAAAATGTGCACAGACAAACCCCTGACAGCCTGGACTACCGGTCATACTTAGCTAAGTATACTATATCATTAGTTTTTAGCTGTTTGTCCATGATGGATATATATCTGCAAAAAAAAGAGGAATTTTAAGAATTCAATTTGGAATTTTATGATATAGTTAGTATTCTGCCAAAAGGCAGTATCTGCTCACTTTACAATTACTGCTTACTTTACAAGTACTGCTTAGTTTGCAAGTAAGAAGTACTTGTAAAGCCGGCAGATACTGCCGTTTGGCATTCAACGGCAGTATTGTTTATAAGTCCACTTACATCTCTGAGTAGCACTACCAATTGCTGTTCATGACTCATTAATTTTTATCATAATTGGATTAAGTCCCCGGAAGCGAAGGCATTCCGCATTCTGATTTTGAAATTGAGACCTCATCTTGTTTACTCATCCTGACAGAGGCATACTTAGTTGTTGAGTGAGAAAGAATGCCTATGAAGACTGCAGGATGCGTTTGCCCTACATCCGTCTGTAGCGTTCACTCACATTCTGTAAATTTGTGTATGATTTGACAGTAAAATGACCTTGAAATGACCTTGAGGTACCTCGCCTGCAAAGCATATCATCAGTCCCCACCGACATTGAAACTCATTTTGATATTCTAAACATGTGCTGCGCTGCAAAGATTTAAATATAGCCTGAAAGTATTCATTTTTTACATTTTATTCCGCAAATAATGAACGCTCAGCCCAGAAATATTCTCGGAATGGGTCAAATCGCATATTTAAAAATATTTTTCACGTCTTTAATTAAAAAACAACATTAATTCAGTTAAAATTTAATCTTGTCATACTGTTAGTAGCTTTGGAGTGTAGAAAATCACGATTTTTGAAGACGAAAAATACCAGAGGTGCCCTACATGTACTCTAATGATTTTGGCTATTTTAGATCAGATGTAATCGACTAAATATTTATTTTGTGATAAATGACAGATGGCAACTGTGATGTTAAATATCATTTGAAATTAGGCTTGAGAGAGTTTGAAACGATGTTCTCAAATGTTATAAGTATATTTTGTTTTGGCAGCCACAGTGCAATCCCCTCAGCAGTGTGCACTTGGTGAATTCACGTTCAGTTGGCGACTCCCAGCAAACACAAACCAATTGTATGACATTTGTACAATGTTGGACCAACGTCGAAGACGTTGGGCCGACGTTGTACAAATGTCATACAAATGTTTCAACTTCGGCATAATATTATATAAATAAGCGTCATCATCCAGTGTTCCATCTAGGATTCAGAAGGGGCATGGCGCCCCAATCATTGGGGGCACCTTATCCTGCCCGCCTGGCACCCAGTTGACTCGGTCGGCCATTTCCAACACCCACCCTCCCCAATTAAGAGTACAAACAGAATCAGTCAAGTATGTAGCTAAGATTTCACCCCCTAGTCACCGGGAGGTACCGCTTGCCTGTACAAGTCACAGATGGGGCTATCAAGTACGTAGACATAGCCAGTTATTACCACTATGTACACAAGCCGTTATCAGGTATTGTGTCATAGATGTAAACGCGAGACATCGGTGATCGGGGTGTTTTCCACTGTGACAATGGCCTGGATGGAATAAATATGACATAACAAAAGTTCAATTAGGCTCTTCACTGTCTGAATATTAAAAGGGCAACATGGCGCACCCGAAGGGCAACATGGCACATGTATATGAAGGGCAACATGGCGCTCACAAAAGGCACCATGGCGCTGCGCCATGTTAGAATAAACACTGTCATCAGTTCCTAGAAGTAGTGACAACAATATGTCAGAAATAACAATGAGTCAGAAATGTGTTCTTATATTAAACGGAATGTGTTCATGTTATTGCATTCCCGGTACCCATGAATGACTCGCCGCTAAAGAATTACTAGCATGACTGCGTAAAGCATAACATATTTTGCTCACGATCACTTACATCTTGTAGCCATTGCATGGACATTATAACATATATACATTTGTACTTATAACGAAAATATCAACAAATATACAATAATTTGTATTCGTCGACAATAATACTTTCCGTCTGCAATTTCACTCTGCGCTACCACGGCTGCACTATTGCAATGTGTTAACTCCGCATACAGATTTATGTTAGTGTCAATTAAATATTATTTAACACAAAACAAAAATAATACTTGACACTCTGGTTATCAAAATTGATAATTTATTCTATTTTTTTTAGTTGTAATAATAGGATTTATGCACACATAAATTTAAAAAACTTTGATTTTACACATACTTTTTTGAAATGCGTTTTAGCCATTTTTTCAAAAAAGTTTGGCGCTGTCGATAAATGGATTCAGCTTAATTAGGCGAAAACGGTCCAAAAAATACCTTCAAAACGTTTTTAACATAAAATGCCGAATTCACCTTAAATAAACATACAATCTGAGATTGGGACTACATTCCACACCCCTTCCAATCGAAAAGTGTCATTACTCAGTTCACCTGCACTTAACTTTTGAAGTTAGAAGGAGAATCACTTAACTACTAATCCTGATCATAATGCAGCGAAATCATATTAGCATCTTTATTAGAAAAAAACATAACAAAACAATATGTATCTGATGAGAACTTAATGTGTATCCCAAGAAAGTGAAAACAATATTGATAATAAACTGTAAACAGCCTGTTCTACAAGCTTAATATCTTAATGTAGCTAAGTCGTCTCGTTAACCTTTTCACTACCATACATGACGGAAATTTCCGTCGTCATTCGTCAATGAACGTAAAATGACACAAATTTTCGTCAAATATATACTACATTTATGTATTTTTCGTCATTTGTAGCTGGAAATTGCGTTAGCAATTCCAGCTTCAAATGACAAAAAATAGAACTCCTACACCAATATATCTGGATCCTGGCATGCACCCCGGCCTGGAAGTCAAAGGGTTAAAACGTGCTCCAAAAGTTCTAAATATTGTCTCGTCAACAGCGCCGGATTTACCAGTAGGCCATATAGGGGGGGGGGGGGAAGCTAACTTAAACCTTTTTTCGCCCGCGCGTTCCATCTTAGAAATAAGATTAGATTCGTAGATCTGAATATACTGATTGAACAATAGACGTCACGGATATATTTTAAGTGTTGTTTTATGTCAAGCAGTGCTGCCTTTCAAAGCCAAAAGGCAGTATCTGCTTCCTTCACAAGTAAGCAGACACCGCCCTTTTGCGTCGCAGAACAGAATGAGTGAGGCTCTTCTGACCAGAGCTTATAATAAGCACTTTAGTCCACCAAACATAAGCCCTATGGTCGCCTGATTCCTATCATGATTAAGAAGAAATGCTCTGCCACAACATCAGACACAAGAAAACAGCAGTAGGCTAACTGCTCGCTGTCTTCACAAGAAAACAGATACTGATGTTCGCCATTGCAAAACTTTTAACACCACATGTACTTTTCTGATACCCAGCAACATTGAGCTACCGTTGGGTCAATATATCGAGTTTGCTGGGTATATGTTTTTCACTCTCAGTCAAATAGATCATCGTGGTATATTACAGGTCAACCACTAATATCGGTGTCGGCCAACATCCACAAGGTCAATTTGAAGTATCCCAGTATAAATACATAGCATCCGGATGGGGCTATAACGTCCCATCAGCGTCGTTGGCATCGCAGCTTCCAGAATACGACAACGACGCCAGACGCCGTTTTAATATCATTTTGAGAGGAGAACAGTCCGTGGCTGGGTGATGGTGCTATAGGGCACTATCCTTGTCTGATAACAGCATCTGAATGAAATCTGAAACATAAAAATTCTTGTTTATTTTCAAATTTTCACGTCACTTTTTCACCGACCCCCTCAAGCGTTTTTTAACTGTGTTTACAACAAATAATTAAGTAAAGATTATATATATTTTCATCCATTTCGGCTTCGAGGATGTATATATCTGGCGAGGCCTGCCTTTTTGTCTAAAATTACTGTAGTTGTATTATTACAATAATTGTTGTATTTATGTGTACTTCAAGTCTCTTGTTCTTCAGTAAGCTTGCGAAAGTTGTCACACCAGTTTGTGATTTAAAGCAGTTTTTTTCATGGGCATTTAGTTTATGGTTATTGACCAGGTGGCTCCTAATTTCGTTATCTCTCTGACTCACGCGGTGCTTCCTGAGATACCATTGTGGTGCAAATGGTGCACAGTGAGCTACTACCTTAATATAATTACGCCACTTGTGTCACGAATACACATATGTACCACTCGATCGTACATACAATACTCTGTCCGTTATCCCGTACATCTCTAAAGTATATTTGTATTAACTATGGAGACCAAATGGTTATTCTCAACTTGAAATCATCCTAAATGTCTTACTTAGCTCTTTTCGCTTCATTTGAATACCTACGGCCATTATCTTTTCTTTTAATCTTCAAGTGCGGGAACCGTCTTTAGATGTCATAATCTGACGTCATTAGACGTCAGATTATGACGTCTAAAGATGGTCCCCACGCTGAAAGGGTTAATTGTCAACACAGTGATCCCATGGAAAATTTATCATTGGATGGTAATTAAGACATCAGCGTCATTTGTAAATTTAAAAAAATACGTAAATAAATATTTAGCTTTATTTTATTTAACATTGAACCGACGTTGCTTAGGCCTACTCATTTTTTGTATTTTCCAATTAATTTTATTTTTATTTGATATTTAGGAGTTTTGCGGTGCTGTAGTTTAAGGTCAGTGATGTGGTACCTTTGTAGTTGATCTCGCCTTGAGCGTCGGCGTCGGCACACGCTATCATTTCGTCCACCTCCTCGTCCGTCAGCTTCTCGCCCAGGTTACACATGATGTGCCTGAGCTCCGCCGCCGACAGAAACCCGTTACCTTCCCGATCAAATACCCGGAAGGCCTCGTCCACTTCCTCTTCCGTCTCTCCGTAGCGCGACACGTTGGGCAGCAGCGTGAGAAACTCGCTGAATTCAATGGCGCCGGTATCTGAAGAGAGATAGAGTGATTTTGTTAAGGTGGGAAACTGTTACACGTACACCAATATAGGGTTATTATCACTGATTATGGGAATTGGAAATAGCCTCGGAATTCAAACAAGAGCACACTCGACAATAGCCCGCCGCTATTATTGAACTCAAAGTTATTGCGCCCACAAGGTCAAGTAACTGACGTAAAATGCAAACAAAATCGCAATAAATCGGCCATTTTGACTTTGTTTCAGCCATTATTGAGCTTGTCCGAGAACTGGTTATTAGTAACATGCATAACAAATTTGGGAAGGATACATGGAAAACGTTTCAAGTTATCGCGCCCACAAGGTCAAATTAGTGACGTAAAATGCGAAAAATCGCAATAAATCGACAATTCTACATTTTTTTCAGCCATTATTGAACTTGTCCTAGACCTGGGCATTAGTAACATGCATAACAAATTTGGAAGGATACAAGTAAATGTTAACGCCGAAGCCGACGACGCCGAACTTCAATTGCAATAGCCCACCTTTTTAAATTAAAAGTAAAAGGCGGCCAAAAAAGGAATTATTTATTTATTAAGCTTGATGCATACAAGTGTACAATATAATACAATATAAAAAATATAATATTACAATATATAACATAAATGTACAATAAAAAAGCATGCAAAGGTTGTCACTACAGGTGACCAGCACCCAATCGGTTTGACATCCATTATAATAGAAACATTATATGTTGTGAAAGTATAAATTATGCAATAGTATAATTTAAAAGCATAAACTATGCATTAAAACACGCACACATCGACAAGTACTTGTCCACGAACATATATCATTACTGTTAAATGTGTCTCTGAAATTGTTACCATAGAAATCGTCTAACTCTCCAACAAAAATATCAAAAGAATGATCCGCACGCAGTTCTGGTGGTAACTTGTTCCATAGAGTAACAATTCTATTAGAATAAAACCCCTTATATGTCTCTGTTCTAACGAGTTTAGATTACAAAAGGAGACCTTTTTGGTGAGAGCAAAGTCTTGAATTCGGTATATAAGTTTTAACAAGCTCGGAAATATTATTAGAAAAAATGGTCGTATACATGGATTTAAAAAATAATTTAATGTCTGCCATTTCTCTTCGAAATGAATGTGGCTAAATGTTCATATTTACACAGCGATCTTTAGCTCAATTAATTAAATATGAGACTTATAAAAAGGAGACCAGACTGGTGAGGAGTATTCGGCTATGGGTCTTATTAAAGCTTTGTATAGCTTTAAAGTGACTGACGCAGGTGCTTTATAACCAACTGCGCGCCTTATCATGCCGTTTACTTTATTACATTTATTAATAACGTTTTTTATATGTACAATATGAGTCAAGAAGCTATCAACAGTAATACCTATGTCACAAAAGGAAGAAACATTTTCTAATGGCTCACCATTAATCTTATAAACAAACTTAATAGGATTGCGATTCCTAGTGAAAGAAATAACCTTACATTTCAAAGAGTTAAAATTTAGCTTCCAATATTTGGACCACTGATAAAGTTCATCCAAGTCATTTTGCAACGACATACAATCGTTAATATCAACAATTCGTCGAAAACACTTAACATCATCTGCAAACATGGCTAATATAGAGTTTTTTGCACTATCAGGCATATCGTTAATAAAAAGTAAAAATAACAGAGGACCTAAAATGGATCCCTGTGGCACACCAGATGTCACAGTGATCCATTCAGATGCACAGCCATTTAAAACAACACGTTGGTTTCGGTTACATAGATAATCACTTAACCAGTCGAACAGTTTTCCACTAAAACCTAATTTCTTTAATTTATGTAGTAACATGGTGTGATTGACCAAATCAAATGCCTTCGAAAAATCTAAAAATATCATATCCATCTGCTTGCCTTCATCTAAACATTTACCTACATTTTCGTATACATCTAATAACTGGGTTGTACAAGATTCACCATTCATGAAGCCATGTTGCAAAGGATGTATTAATGGTTTTATAGAATCAATAATATTATTATATAAACATTTTTCCATGACTTCTGACACTATACATAGCAAAGATATGGGTCTATAATTACAGACCTGACATTTATCACCTTTTTTATTAACAGGCACCACGTTACCTTCCTTCCATTGAGCAGGTATACATCCAGAAGTAAAGCTTCTCGTAAAGAGATGTGCCAGTGATGGTGCCAACACAGTGACACATTTCTTAACCTTTTCACTACCATACATGACGGAAATTTCCGTCGTCATTCGTCAATGAACGTAACCATAAAATGACACAAATTTTCGTCAAATATATAGTACATTTATGTATTTTTCGTCATTTGAAGCTGGAAATTGCGTTAGCAATTCCAGCTTCAAATGACGAAAAATAGAACTCCTACACCAGTATATCTGGATCCTGGCATGCACCCCGGCCTGGAAGTCAAAGGGTTAAGCACATGAGATGAAAGATTGTCAAGCCCACACATGAATTAGAACATGAAAAAGTTGTTTTTTTAAATGTATGTGCACCCAGGTCTGCTTGGCACACGACGTTGTTGCGACGTAACAACGTCGTGTGCCCAGTGGGACGTACTTCTTATTCGAAAGCAGTAACGCAGCCAGTAGAATTTTGGTTCAGGGGCCCACTCCACTAGCATCTCAACCTTTACAACACTGGATTTTTTTTAATAAGCCAATTTGAAATCATCATACATGTCTTAGGTAGCTCTTCTCGCTTCATTTGACTATTAAGCTATGGGTCTACAGACATTATACATTTCCAGTTCTGTCAGTGCGAGGACCGTCTTCAAACGTGAAAATCTGACGTCTATAAACGTCAGATTCTGAGACTAAAGACGGTCCCCGTGCTGAAAGGGCTAAGCATACTTTTATCTCAACTTCCTCACTTTCCCATTAAAAAAAAATTAAACGACACAATCAGGCCGAAATCATCATTTTTATTTTCCCTCCTTAATATGTTCATAATATCAACGATCATGTACATGATCATTGATAATATTGTCAACATGTCAACAGACTATTTAGCTTTGCGTAAGTTTTTTAAATTAATTTTGTTGTTGTGCGTTTACCATGTTTACCAATTAAACGAGAAATAAGGACGAGATTTAATTTTGGACATGCATGTCCAAAATAAGAAACGCGGGAATAACTGATTAATGGGGCTTTCGACACACTAGCTACGTTGCCACAGCAACCGAAAATTGCAAAGACTTCCATAATTCTAGTCTATGGACATGTTGACCTATTATAGACATATCAAAAAACGAAAATAAAATGTTGGGTTTTAGAAGATTTTGGGCCGACTGTGTCGCTTAAAGATGAATCTTATTATAACTTTCTGATGCAATTAAGAAGAAAGGTAAGATATAGGCCTATTTTCAAAATGTCTTGTGAGATGGGCCCACTTCTGAGATCAATTGCGTGCAGGTGCTTCTGCGGGTGTATTTTCAAATAATAATGTGTGTCAAATGTTTTTTTTATTGGGGAGAATGCATGTAAACAGTAAATAAATCGAACTAAACTGTCAGCTTGTTTTCATTGCGCACAAAATTATATTTGAAAACACGTTTATTGCTTCGAATGCAGTAAAATGGTCAAATATGCCGGCTGATGAAACATTTATCAAACACATAGGCTAGTTACGCATCATTACACATTTCAAAACGGCACACAAATTTAAACCTTTACCGCCAAATAAAGCGATTGGAATTTTCACTCACTTTAAGTTGTGTCTGGCTGACGCGATTCATTTCACAACTTAAAGTAAGTGAAAATCATTCAAATTTGACAAAATGGAGGTCAACCATTTTCAAATTTTGCATATCGAAATAATAATAATTATTCGATTGTGCGGCATGGTTATTATAGGTTGTGAGTTCAAAACCCCCACGCTGCCACTGGATTGGGCATATGCTGGATCCACTTATGACGGGTCTTGTTTTTTGCATAGTTACGTATACGTGGGTGTTTATGTACGAGTACGAATAAAATACATTATTAATGGGATTTCCAAGCATACAACTTATAACCATTATACTATGGAACTGTATCAATCTGGAATTCTGGGAAAATAATTAATTTAATTATTATATCAAACGTTTAACCCTCTAAGCCTTCACGATGCCTCAAAGCATCATCCTGCATCTCTGCAAAATACTTAATTTCCTACAACTAGTGGTTTTAAAGCGACAATTTTCATGGACTGTCTTAAAATAACACTACCTTTTCTTCATTTCTCACCCACTGTAAGTCATCTTCATTCACTACAAGTCGAGAATTGCGACAGCAATTCGCAGCTTGTAGTGGATGAAGATGGCAATGGTAAAATCAGGCTTGGAAGGGTTTAAAAATTACCCCAATACACCTCCCTGTGTCCCTTGCCCGTCTGCAGGTGTAGACGAGCAACATATTCCATACGTCAATAGGGCGTCCTGATAGAGCCTTACCTTCCTGGTCGCAGGTCTCCTGCAGCTTCTGGATATCCGTGTCCGCGGGATTGAACCCGAGGGATCTGAGCACGGGTCCTATGTCACGTAACGCTATGCTGCCGTCTCCGTCCTTGTCAAACAGCGAAAACGTCTCCTGGACCTCTGCGAAGGGAAACAAAATACGTACAATAGCTGCATATTAAAAGTATGAATGGTTACATATAGTATCCATTCCCCGAGCAGCCAAAGTGCTGCATCGCGGACGTATCTGCTTACTTTACAAGTGGGCAGATACTGTCTTTTGGCTTTGCAGAGCAGTGTACTAGTTTAAAAACAATTATTGCGAGATCTGAGCGAATTTCCACCAACTTAAAATTGTTGGTGGATTGTATCTTCTTTCAAATTGATTTCACTTGAATATGTCGTATGGTGCATGTCGACCGCTAGAAGCCAAAATGTCATCTGAATATCTTATGGCTTGATCCACGTGGTATGGGAGTGAGGGATTATGCTAAGTATTTTAAAATATATTTACAAAATTGATGAACTCCTCTATTTTCATCAATTTATAATTATTTTGCAGAATAGTGATGTATATCAGAATCAGAATATGCATAGTCGCATAGCAGATATTCTAAAACCGATATGCGTTTTAACAACTGAACTATGTCAAATATTTAAAAGGAACATAAGTATTTTAAGTATGGGGTGATTAACGAAGTGAACACTCACTTGCAATCTGTTCTGGGGTTAGCTGATCTGCCTGCAAATAAAAATTGAAATAAATTGAACATTAGAAAAAAAACAGGATGTGTCTTCGCTGATTAGCTGAAATCAAGCAATTTACCAATCAGAGGCCCCGAGTCACTTTGTTTAGAAAAATACCATGTCGTCCGACATGAAAAGGACACATTGGCTGGATGCACTAATTAGCTTCCCAAGTAGATGACTGACTTATCCAACAAATCTGCGATAAAAGATCACAATGATTCACGATTGTGTTTCAATATGACATGCCATAACCCTTGGCAGTTTCTTAGGTGAACATCCCTTTCTTCGCACAAAACACGTGTCAGTTGATGGGCTCCCAAGACGAAGTAGCGAAACAAGGTTAGTATAATATCAGCATGTTGGGACCAATATTGTACCCAACACAGATTTGTATTCTGAGTAACACTAAATATGTTTCAGCATTTGACATAAACTATATAATTAGCTTTGAAATGAATTACGAAGAATAGTTTATGTCAATGTTAATGAATCAGAAAGAGCCAGCCAGACAGTTATGATGATTTCAAATTGAAAAGACCCTTTGGTCTCCATGGCTTATACGAAAGTATTTCAGCGCTGAAAGGGTTAAATTGCATACGTGAAAAATATTTGTATTCGAGCTAACTGCTACCCCTTACAACGCTGAAATATTTTCGTATAAACCATGGAGACCAAAGGGTTTTTTCAATCTGACGTCTATAGTCGTCAGATTCTGGCGTCTGAAATCGATCACCGCGATTTTGTTGTAAATATGAACATTTAAATGTTCTTGTAATCATGCGATTCGCTAAGACAGGTCATAAAATTGCTACTCAAAATATACACCTGTGATTAACACGACATTAAGGTGATAGAAGGGTAACTCTTAAGCTTAAGAAGCTTGGTTTCAACAACAAACTATTAAACTGGTTTACTGACTACACGTCAGAAAAAAGCCAATCTGTTATTGCTGAAGACAAACTGCAAACTGGCCCGTCACATTTGGTGTACCACAAGGTTCTATCTTGGGACCACTTTTATTTATTCTCTAAGTAAACGACATATCTGATGGATGGTATTCTACTGTATCATCATTTGCAGATGATGTTGAAATATTTAGAAAAATAAAATCCACTTCTAATTCTGATGTATTGCAGAATGATCAAAAATTGTTAGATATTTGGAAGAAACGTTGGTAAATGTATCTTAATGTAGAAAAATGTATATTTATGTCAATTTCTAAAGCACATTGTTAAATGAAATTTGAATATTATGTAGACGGTCAGTTACTAACAAGGGTTAATTCCATGATTGACTTGGGAGTCACATTGACTACAAGTATGACTTCTGAAAATCTCATTTTAAAAATGGTCTCAAAGGCTCAATGTATGTCAGGTTTGGTCAAACGTACTTTAGGAATTAATGACCCTGTGGCAATAAAATTGAAGCTGTATCTTTTTCATGTTAGAAGCTTACGTGAATAGAATACACCATTGTGGTCTCCGTACCAGATAAATGAAATTATGCGCATTGAAGGGTTTAACGTCATGGTGCAAAAAAAATTAAAATGAATATTCATCTGATGTCTCATACAGAGATAGATGTCTAAATTTAGGTCTACTGCCACTGTGTTACCGCAGAGAGATTCTCGATCTGTGTTTCCTATTTAAATGTCTACATGGTGAAATTGATATTAACATTAATACATACCTACAATTTGTAAAGTCAAATACCAGCAGACGGTCTGCCAACCAGGAACACTATTATATTTAAACATGACAAAAACTATACAAGCGCAATATATAAACTTTAACATATTAGCTCGTCTATGGAACAAGCTTCAACAACATATTCGCTTGTCAGATAGTTTAGGCTCATTTAAAAGACAGTTGGGTGTTTTGTATAAGTCACATTTAATTGACAATCGTTGTACATAGGATATGATCTACTGCTGCTCTGGTGTGATGTACGATAATGCTTGGTTTGAGAGTAAATTGATATCATCGCAACCTTTATTGTCTGAGTTGATGGGGGAAAGCTCTTTGCTACGCTTCCAAAAACTGGACAGCGAGGTTGACGGATGGTATTGATGTCCATACATAGGTGTTGACAGTCGATGAACCACCGTGTCCGACTGTTAGTAGTATGTATTGTTTTTCGGTGGCGCGACGGCTATACGAGCTGACGCCAGCCCATGGTTTTTAGACTTATAGTAATGATTTTATATGGGGATGTATATGTTAAAAGCATGAAAATTATTATATCTCACATTCTTTTATTAGAAAAGTGTTCCACTTGTATTTATTTAATAGGTTTCTACGCTTTCCAGAGTGAGTTTTTTGCTACTATTTATAATAATATGTAGTTATTTTATCTTTGGTTTTGGCGCTGGAAACATAATATTATGTATAATTTTTTTATTTTTAATGCCTCTACTTTTTGTACATAGATTAATATGAATATAGTTGCTGCCCAGCTTGCAGAGGCTTCTATAAGCCTGTTCTAGCGCAGCACGGCCGATTTTGTATATAATATTATAATGATATTATGTGTATATTTGTGTAATTGTTTTTACATATATGTATTGGTCAAAAGCTAAATAAAATTTAAAAAATTAAAATAAAATATAATAAACCCCTCTTAACTCTAACACCCAGCTTTATTTTGAAAGAAAATATCCTGCTTATTTTCATGAAAAAACAAAGTATTATATAATTTTATAAAAAATACAACTGAGGGCGTCTTTATTTTATTGAATTATACCATTTGCTCTTGAATTAATAGTCCAAACATGCTGTACGGTGCATAAATGCCGCCACGGTTACTGAAAGGGTTTACCCTCTACCCACCTTTAAAGAAGAGCTATTTTTTCTTGATTTAGCTGAAGTGTAGACGTTAATATTCGCTCTGATCGCGCGCCTCTCCATCTCATAATGAGCAAATCAGACTTATCCCAGAAATATCTGTCGAGCTGTTCCCAGACGTGTGCGGGTGGAGCCTGTATTTGTGGACTGGGAGAAGACGCTGCTCTCCTCCCAGTTGCATCCTTGTGCGTATCCCGGCAAACGTGATATGTTCGCCCAATGCTGGTATAATGTTGGTCCGCCGTCGACCAGCATTGGGTGAACATCTCATATATGCCAGGCCGTACGGGGAATCCGCTGCAAAAACTACATCACGAATAATGTTTGACTTGAAATTTTTGCAAGATTTCAATTTTGACGAAATACGTCAATAGATTAAAGACGCGTGGATCTTCCCGAATAATCGGTTTCGTCGTCGGCTAATTTAATTATCATGAGTGAGTATGTGACAGATAAATTAATAATGAAAAATTATGGCCGTAATATAATAGGCATAGCTATAAGTTACCATTTGCGCATTTTCACTTACATTTATTTTCAGTGCAATGCATGTTGAAGTATAGTATATAGTACATGGAATCTTAGTTATATTCTTCATTGCAATAACTATAGATCAACAATATCACTTCCCAGTTATATATTATTGATACTTGGTAAAGTAATGGATAGGTCGTTTAATCATAAATACAAAGCTAAAATATTTTTATAATAACCGTGTAGTAGAGCAATGATTTTTTTATTAGTAGTCATCATAAATGTCCTAGTCAGCTATTTCCGCTTCATTTGAATACCTTATGTTGTTGGTTCTACGGTCATTATAATTTTTTTATTCTTTCAGTGCGGAAATTGACTTTACGTCTATAGACGTCAGATTCTGACGTCTAAAGTGATCTCTATAAAATATGTAAGGAAAGAACATGTTTTTTATTTTTGTTATGGTCTCTCACATTAGTGAGAATAACGGGTTTTCAAAAAAATGTGTTGCCCATTTATCTTTTTCTAAATGAAGACAAAATCCAAGACGGCGATTTACATTTAAACATTTTCGTGCAAAAAAAAGCAAATAAAGGTGAATTTGAAGTTTAAATGCTGAACCGGTCAATTGCTGAATAGCATTCTCAGACAAAAAAAAATGAAAAAATGTAAATTGACAGTACAAATGCTGAACGAGTCAAATGTTAAAAATGTTCGAGATATTTTAACTGCGAAAATTAGATAATCTACAGTAAACGATTTGCATTGCAGATTGTCGTGGCTGAGGGTAATGATGGACTCCCGTATATGGATCTTCGCGTGACCGGGATCCAGCTCAATGTAACCATCGCCTGAGATTCTGTAAATACAAGCACCAGAAGATGGGTCTCATTAAAGAATCAGTGGACTTGGTAGGATAGACTCAGAGCGCTATGAATGTACTGACCGATGGACAGGACAGATTAGACACGCTGGGATACAACGTACCAACGTTGGGCTATTTCTGGGCCAGCTTCTGAGACGCTGGCCCAGGAAAAGCCCAACGTTGGTAGGCCTACAATATGTCTTGCGAAACAGAGAGGCCTGTAGATTTAAAACAGGTAAATCGTCTCGTGTAGATAACCAGAGATTGAACAATCTCTATATTTCACATTGGTTTGTCGTCGGCAGCAAGTGCATCCACACCCATTCTAACAGTTGATCATGTTATGGTTTAGTGGACAAGCTGGTATAAGGGACTTGGCTGTGACATATGGCTTCAGGTCGATACTTGACACTTCGTGGCCTCATCGTGGATTTAAACAGACGTCTATTACTTTGGCATGGATCAACATCTAATCACAAGTGTCTGGTATATATATAATGCACATATTATAATATTATAGAGCTTAGGCCTACAACGCTCTTCGCTTTTATGTAGGCCTATTATCGCCGTGTCTAGTTTAGCAGAAGATGTCGTGTCGTCAGTGTAGGACTATATCACTGTCACCACATCAATTATGTTATCCTTGGTCGATATTTGTGATCAGAAAAACATTTATAAAAAACGATAAAAACTTGCTTTGCGAGGACTGCTAAAAATTATGATGATAGCTGAAAAACAGGAATCCGGCATTGTTGATTTATTCAAAATGCTATACCATGGTATTTACATCACACCCGTAAATGCGACATTTCATAAAGTACCTTATGTTGACGCTTGGCCATGAAAACAAAGTAATATTGTTGGTAACTGTCGGTTTTTAATCTAATGCGAGCACTGATATACTTTTTTAATTAAAAACTGTCAACTGTGACATTTTTTTGCAATCCATTGTGAACTAAATAGTAACTTGCAATAAAACTCATAGAGAAACAGGTTCTTGCTTTGATGAAGGGCACCACAGCTGCACAGTGGGTTGTGCCCTTGCTTAAAAGAAACAGTTTTTTTTCGCGTGTGACGGCAACCAATCACAGACAGAGATAAACCTAGTTATGCATAATTATTCACCAGGTGGCACTTATTCTCTTTTGTTAGTTAAATGCCGTTTTAGGTGCCCAGTTGGCAGTGTAAACAGGCGCCTTGCGCAGGTCTGCGCCGATCAGCACTATAGTAGGCCTACCCAGTAAACACAATATATCTGCTGAATGTTTGACCAATGTTTGGCCAACGTCGTAGACGTTGGACCAACATTGGTCAAACATGGAGTAGATGTGTCGTGCACTACCCAGCAAACACATGAGACATTTGTGTTGGGCCGGCGTCGCTGACGTAAAGCCAATATTAAGCCAGCATTGGGTTAATGGCCCCTGTTTGCTGGGTATATGACTATGTAAATATAAACCCGTCTTCGTATAATGCAGTCTATTTGAAGAAAACCGGACAACACAGACAGGACGGAAATCTAGTAAACACTTTACATAAACAAATATACCCCATACATACACTACTTTAAACTGGAATACGATGTTCTGTCGCAAATATGAGTTGCCAGACCACAACAACACGTCACGGGCACAGCTCTGTGCGGAGATGAATAGATAAATAGGCCCACAACAAACAACAATTGTATAGTGAAACACAGGCTTACTGTGAAGATGGCCACCTTTGCCAAAATTAGTGTAACAGCTACACCGATTGAAAAAAGCACGAGCAAAATGAAATTAAGTGAGTGGGGTTTAAGGCCATATAGCACATATAGGCTAAACTGCGCCAGGAGAACCTCTTGGGGATGGTGAGGTGAATGATATGACACTGCACTCCAGACACAGGATTCGACATTCGAGCTCTGGCGGTCTGAGGCCGACCACGCCACCTCTCGGTCACGGGAGCTCCCCACAATATTGTATATTTACGAGTGAGCGGAAAATAAACCCTTTGTTTACAACTTGAAAGCCAGAGTGGGGTTCGAACCCGCTATCTCCGACTTTACAAGCAGGCAGCTTTAACCACTGTACCAGGGCCAGAACAAGACGTTTTCCAACAAACACGAACGTTGAACCAGTGTCGGTTTAATGTTGGATCAGTGTTGTAGATGGTGGACCAACATTGAAGCAATATTGGGTCAGCGTCTCATTTCGTTCCCAACAACAGTGATTTGATAGGTTTATTAAAATGGAATAAAAATGACTATATTCGCTCTTAGCGGTATAAGGGTCAATATTTACACGTATAGCAGGTATGGCTTATGAACTCTTAACCCTTTCAAGCCTGAATTCACCATTGTCATCTTCATGCACTACAAGCCGCGAATTGCTATCGCAATTCTCGACTTGTAGTGCATGAAGATGATTTGAAAAATTAATGAAAATGCTATTGTATTGGTAAAACAGTCTCATGGAAATTTTCATTCTAAACCTCTAGTTGTTGGAAAATTAAGTATGATTTCAGGGATGTAAAATGATGCTTTAATGCATCGTGAGGGCTTAACGGGTTAACAACCACTGGCCATAATGTTTAGTGTGCCTTTTTATTGAGGTCTTATCAGCAGTCACCATATTGCCTTGCTGCAACATATAATATTACAAAATAACTAACTGACCTGGCCCTTGTGACGGTGGTCATGCGTCGAAGCAGCGATTGTCATATATAAGTGAGCCACAGTCTCAACATGCTCATCGCAGATACACGTGACTCAATGTTTACTACTGTAGGAATATTGTACCGATAACAGTGTACAAATATTGTACGGATAATTTATCACCAATTCCTGTTATTTATAATTTAATAACAATATTATTTTTTTTCTTTATATATAATATTTTGTATCATGTAACAGAAGAATATAGTTTTCTCACGCCCAGTATATTTATCGAATAATACCACACAGTGTGTCAATGTGGACCCTTAAAGGAATGAAATATTCCTGTATAAACCATGGGGATCAAAGGGTTATTTTCAATTTGAAATCATCATAAATGTCTTAGTTAGCTCTTTCTGCTTCATTTGGATACCTATGCTACGGGTCTACGGCCATTTTAATATTTTTACTCTTACTGTGCGGGGATCGACATTAGACGTCAGAATCTGACGTCTACAGACGTCAGATTCTGACGTCTAAAGTCGATCCCCGCGCTGTAAGGGTTAATAGTAAGATATGTGATTGCCTAATTGTCACAAGTAATACGGTGGTATTAAATTTCAATGTTAATAGTATGAACATACATCAGATATCAACATAAAAATTATTATGTTTTTTGTCCGAATGACACGGGTAACAACGCGGTATTAAATGCATTACAAAAGTAATGGTTTGCCGGGTACATCGTGTTAAATTATTAAAATTATCATATTCACTATTGTTTCTATTTTCAAATGGTATTATTCAATTTAATGTCAACTCAAATGAATTAGACACAAACATGTATTAATCGCTAATATTTGTGAAACTCACTAGCTAACGGTAAATTATCAATGAAGAAATAGCATAAAGCCTTATCTTCCATTGGCTTTAAACATGGTGAGTACATAAGAAAATATTAATTTGACTTTGCATAGGCAATAAGTTACGGAGCTTTTCGGCCAAGGGGTGTATGGATATACCTATGCAATTTTGTTATTTTAATTATTAAGAAAAAAACATTGCAAGTTGAAATCGCATCACTAATATTAACAACTCTAGCCAAATGTATGTATGGTTGACACTAGTAATGTGTTCGGAAAACACAAGTCCTCCTTTTTTGACACTGACATCGATCAGTATGCGGCCAGGTGGGTGAAAGTCTCTTCGATCCTTCCCAGCGTTTTAGATGCTATAAATACGACGAATAAACTATATGACAGAGATCAAATATATGCAATAACTGCACTAGATTTAAATAAATTATTTAAAATAGAACAAACAGTCCCCTATACACCTTTAATGCTGTGTTCCCAAGTGGGATCTGAGGTGCATATGAATCATTTTAATTTCGAATAGGTCCAAATGTGACCCTTAACCCTTTTAGCGCGGGAATCGTCTTCAGACGTCAGAATTTGACATCTTCAGTGCGGGGAGCGTCTTTACACGTCAGAATTTGACGTCTGAAGACGTCAGATCCTGACGCCTAAAAGCGGTCTTCGCACTGAAAAAATTAAGAAAATTATAATGGCCGTAGACCTATTTATAACTTAAATATTAAAATAAAGGGGAACGAGCCAACTAAGACATTTATGACGGTTTCAAATCGACAAAAAAAACTTTGGTCTCCATGGTTGTTTATACACAAATATTGCAGCGTTGTAAAGATTTAAATGATTGCAATGTTCACCTACCATGCTGATGTGTCACGTCCGTCAAAATGTGGATCGCGCAGTATCCAGGTGACGTCTATAGCTGTAAGAACGGTAAATAAGCGTCCACCTCCTCAAGTACTCAAGTACTGGCGGCTTATTACCTAATAATCTCTCTGTAGATAAAGCGCGGGGTATGAGCACTGCTCAGTTTGTCATGGCATAGCTCGTCAGACTTAACAAGGACACAACTGGTAGGCCTGCAGGAGTATTCGAGTGACACCCGTTCAACTGTATATTTCTGTAGGTCTATCCCAGCAAACGCAAGACGTTGACTCAATGTTTGTTTAATGTTGGCCCACCGTCAAAGACGGTGGGCCAACATTAAACCAACATTGGGTCAACGTCTTGTGTTTGCTCACAATCATGTGTGTTCTTGCACAATGGAAGCTGTTTTCACGGACTCTGCGACAAACACACCCAGCAAAGACGAGAAATTGAACCAATGCCGGGTTGATGTTGGCCCATTGTCTATGAACCTGGCCCAGCATTAACCCAGCATTGGTTCAACGTCTCTTGTTTGCCGAGGATCGTCAGATTAAACATAATCCAGTACTGTGTTTAGACCCCTGTCGTCCCGGTACACAAGTATATCACTAGGGGGAGGGGGGGAAGGGACCCTCCGCGATTCCCCACTGTATGTAAATAAGATGTTGTTAACACTTGTGATTCTAGGACCGGATATATATATATATATACGATTTCAAACAAATTTAAGACTAAATAATATGTCACCGAAATTAATGAAAGAGTTTGATTGAGATACAAGATAATTGAATGTGTGAGATGTCTAATTTAAATAGAAATCGAAACATTTCTTCACTTGAAGCTGGAAACAGCGTCAGAAATTCCAGCTTTAAATTATTGAAAAATAGAAACAAACAAATCCACAGCACAAAGGTTACAAATATCGACAGATTTTTGGAATAAATGGAGGCCTAAAGGCAGATTTATATCAAATATTATTGTGACAAGATTATGATAAATTAGTCAATTAGTTAATGCGTGTTTGCTATGCAAAGGGTTAAACGGCGAGATTAACCCTTTGAGACCCAATTGTTCTTTCTGTAATTCGCGCATTCAGCAAAACACACCTCAAAGTGGGCATCCTCAGTAACTGTTTATGTGTGGCAGTGTTTTTTATCCAACAAATTATTTTTGCATTACAAAATATAATAGAACACCGTTGATTCGTAAGGAAGAGTGGGAATCAACGTAGTCACGCGCTGTTTTGGCGACAATATAAATATTAAATTGCAAACTCGCCTCGGAGCTAAAGGATCCTATCTGCCACTCTAACGAGTGTCAGATAGGATCCTTTAGCTCCGAGGCGACGAAATATTCAGGATCCGACTTGACCCTTCAATCGCCGTTCCCGATTAAATTCCTGGGTTTTTTTCAATTTTTATGAAAACATTAAACACCAGTTTTTGAACATGCTAGAGATAAAACGTGACATCAAGCAACAAGATTTCTGAATCGCCAACCTCCATTTTGACAAATCTGAATAATTTTTACCAACTTGAAGTTGTGGATGGCGTCAGCGAAACACAACTTCGAGTGGGTGAAAATTCAAATTAAATAATTCGGCGGTTAATGGGTTAAGGGACATCCAGTCACATGATTAGTGACAGGTCAAGCGGCGACGGAGGGTTGAATTACAACGCCAGGCCACAACACGCTTGGCGACAGGGAATTGGTCGGCTGTGATCCACACAGGGACTGTCTTACACCCCCCCCCCCCCCAGATAGCGTCCCTCCCCCTCCCCACCTGCACTTCTATAATCTACGATTGTACTTAACAACTCCGACTCGCAGTACAGCCACTTAGCCGCGCTTGTTTCATGTTTGTATTGACGACTTCCAAGTCTATTAGAGCCTGCGCTGTTTTAATGACGGGCCAACGCCTGCGACGTCCGCCCGGCATTGAAACAACGCTGAACCACGGTGACCTGCTGCATGGATTGAGTGTCGATCGATCATCGATTATCGATACCTATTCGCAGCTATATTCATATATCAAACAGGCTTGGATTACAACTGGAATTGAGATCTCTGGTGGATTGCCTTGTTTTTTATCAGTGTTTATACACTCACCTGCGCTCTCTCACTTAACATCGCTAACCCTTTCAACGCTGAAATATTTTTTTGTATAAACCATGGAGAACAAAGGCTTCTTTCAATTTGAAATCATTATAAATGTCTTAGTTAACTCTTAGGTTAACTACCTATCTTATGGGTCTTCGACCATTAAAAATATACTACACTTTCAGGGCGGGATCGACTTTAGACATCAGAATCTGACGTCAGTAGACGTCAGATTCTGATGCCTAAAGTCGATCCCCGCGCTGAAAGAATTACACATTTATTATAGCTGTAGACCCATGACATGGGTATTCAAGTCAAGGAGAAAGAACTAAATTCGATAGATTCCTAGATCCGAACGTACGAGGCGCGCAGCGCCGAGTATATTCGGATCTATGAATCTATTGTAATTGAGTTCTTTCTTCGACTTAAAATACACAGAATATGTGCAGATATTTCAAGATTCGATACAGAAAATCTCAATTTCATAGTTAGTATGGCTAAACCTTGAAATATTAGACATGCAGTTTCATGGTTAAACCCGTATATTGTACCCGACCTGACCAGTACAAAATAACAGTAGATTCGTAGATCCGAATCTACTGTTTTAACAATAAACTGACGTCACGAGTGTATTTTAAATGAAGCAGAAAGAGATAACTAAGACGTTTATGATGATTTCAAATTAAAAAGCAACTATATTTATATTCATCTATGTACAAAAAATATAAGCATACAAAATATAAAAAATAATATACATAATATATGCTTCCCGCGCCAAGACCAGAGATAAAATAACTACATATTACTATAAATAGTAGCAAAATACACACTCTGGAAAGCGTGGAAACTTATAATATAGATACAAGTAGAACACCAATATATAGGCCTACACTATACCAATTTTAATAGCGATACCCCCCCCCCCCCCTTGAAATTAGCTTTCACTATCAGCATGAGCATTGTCACCCACTGCAGAATCAAGAAGACGCCTATTGGTGAAGTACAACGCTTCTCGGCGGCAAATTGTCAATTTTTTCAGAAATTTTTCAAAATATCGTCTGAAAAAAGGCCAAAATGTTCAATTTATGTTAAATAAAGGTGTGCACGGAACAATAGTACATCTTACGAATTTCCACACATGGAATTTACATGGAAAAGTTTAATACATTTCTCAGACTAGTGAAAACAGTTTTGGTACCCTACCTCAAAACTGGACACGATTCCATTCAAATGTTATTTTTTTCAATCTATTTGCATATAAATCTTCTATAATTTGATAGATAATGTTACATTAAGTATGTTCTACGCCACTGATATCTCATTTATTTGTCTAATGACCTACGTAGACAATAAACCGTTGAAACGTTGTAAAATCAGTGCTGCACGCTATTGGAGCAATGTGAAGACGCCTAATGGTGCAACTATGTATAATTTTGTTAATATTAGTAGGACCTATATGGCTATATTAGGTACGAATTGTTTTATAAGCTACGGCTATTTTCTTTAACGGGATAGGCCCCATCATTGTGCTATGTAGCCTAGGGCTGGAATAAATAGATTTAAATGATATTTATAATATAACCTGATAGTCTAGACTATAGATAAATAAAATGTGCGTTAATAATTAAGCAGCCTCCGCCGCCAGCGCAGTTATTTGTTTTCAAGATAGCTAATAATCTATCGATATAGTCTATCTATACTTCACATAGCCACCCCATACTACTGGCAAATTATTTTGGTGACATTTCGATCCCCATATCATCAACCCTTTAACTACTATGGCCACTAACGAAGAAATGCTCGTCAGCGCGTTTCAAGAAACAGTTTCCATCAGATTTTCTATTAATTTGGCAAATATGCTGAGCTATGTCAGCCAATGACCTGAATTTGAGTAATTTTGTGATATTTAAGTGACTCAAAAATATGCAAATTAGCTGGACCATGAATATAAAACAAATTGGAAGGTCTAACAGAATGACAACCCATGACAAATTTCGCACTAATAAAATCCAAAATGGCCGCCAGTCGGCCATTTCGAATTTTTTTCCTCATTATCTCGGAAATCTTGCATGATAGCTGATCTAAGAACTTCTGCTCTCTCATACTTCACATATCCATCACATACCACCGAATAATTTTTGATTACCTTTTGATTCCCATATAATCAACCCTTTAATTACTAGGGCGACTAACAAAGAAATACTCTTTAGCGCGTTTCAGAAAAAAAATTCCAGCAGATCTTTTTATTTGGCTAATATGCACAGCAATGTCAGCCAATGACCTGATTAACTTTTGGGAGCAAACGATTTTAAAATGGCCGCTTAGCAGCCATTTTAAATTTGAGAAATTTTGTGATAATTACGTAACTCAAAAACAAAGCAAAAAAGCTGGACCATGCATATAGAACAAAATGTGAGGACACACACAAGGATAACCCATGACAAATTTCGCAGAAATAAAATCCAAAATAGCCCACTGGCGGTCATTTTTAATTGTTTTTTTCTCATTATCTCCGAAGTCTTGCATAATAGCTAAAGCGGTAATACAAAATAAAAATTGAGAAAGTTTGCTGATCTATATCAAAATTAAATGGCCGACTCGCGATCACGGAGGGCTGCTTTCGTGTTCGTTTCGGAACAACACTCTTTCTAGTTAATGACAGTTATTAATCTTACTACATTATGTCTACTGGTCCTATCACTGTTCTGCCATTGATCTGTTGATAGGTAGGCCTATAGGTCTACACGAGGCATGGTGGTCTGCTATTAGTCCAGACCTGCGATTTACTACACCGTAAAGGCGTGGAGCATGGTTTGTTGTGCTCCTTTTATCCAAGAAAATGATATTTGTTTAACCTATGGTGGTGACTGAGAGCGATCTCGACTTCAACTCAAGATACAGTAGGCCTACATAACTTTTAATGTTGTTTATTTAAACATATGAGCTGAGCCTAGCTGTAATGTCACTGATTCTAACCAACCAGTCCTATTATCGACCTGATTAATCGAGGCCAATGTTAGTATTTCATAATTATGAAGGCAAAATGGAAAGTAGGCTAACACATCTTTTATTGGGAGCCATCTGTGGCTGAAATCTTCAATTTCAAGTTTTTTTTCAGCCACGATTGGACTATACTTACCCCCTGCTTACTGTGTCACTGTGTCACCCAAGTGTACTATAGGGTCTACAGGGTCACACGAGTGCACATGTAGTTCACATGTATGCATTGGGAGATGGTGAGACAAGGATGAGGTTAATATATAGCCCACACAAGGCTATACATTTGGTCTAAATATTTTCATTACGCATAGGCATTATGACCTAAACACTTTTACAACCCGGCGAACTTGAGACATTGGCCCAACCTTGGTTTATCGTTAGCCTATCGTCTACGACGTTAATTGGCTCAACAGTAAACCTAATGTTTGCTGGGTACGACAGTCCTGGCTAGTGAGCACAAACCATTGTAGGCTTAGGCCGTGTTAGTCAGGGGCGGATCTAGCTTTTCACTGACCGGGGGGGGGAGTTAAAATAAAGAAATATTTCACTGCAGCGCGGGGTTTTTGGTTTTCAAAGGCTTTCTCCTGCAATCTAAGGCATATTGGGCACTTCTTGTCCCTCGGTGAGTGTGGAACCAGTTCATAAGGCAACCCCTAAATAAGAGTATATTTTTTTCGACCAAACCACCCCCCTCGGATCCGTCTCTGCTTCCTTATTTTAATTTTTAGAATTATTTTAGAATTACCCCGGATCTTTTTTATATGGCAATATAGGCCTAGATATTGGAAATCAAACTTACGTTAGTTTAGTATTCTTCTGCGCTTTTGAATATTATATCCCTGCCCAACAAGATAGGTTGGGGGCAGATGTTAGGCCTGCCCCTCCCCCCGCCCCCCTTATGCATCACTCCGGACGTGACGCTACATGAACTTCCCTTGGCCAAAAATAGCTTCATTTAGGCTTGATTTTATTTGATATAGCTGACATCTGATAATCCCCATCGTACCTTATTACCATGGATATAGTGATAAATATTATTTATATTACAAATAAATATATAAACAAGACTTCCTCCATCTTATTTTTTCGAATTAAATATTTCTAATAGAAAGTGTGGGCTGTGGGGATTTGATAATTATCATAGGCCTAATCACCCAAATGTGTTGGTAGACGTGTATGACTAGTCTTAGCAATATAACGTAGAATAAGCCTACTACATTTATCGATAATACGTAATAAAAAAAACAGTGTAGGCAATATAACGAAAACATCTTGGGGGGAGGTAGGGGAGAAACCCCCTGCGTTCCCCTCTTTATCCAGAACGTGGATCTGCCACTGAAAAATGTTTGAAAATAAAATGCTTTCTATTTCGGTAAATTTTCTTTGCACCGTTAGGCGTGTGCACATTGCTCCAATAGGCGTTCAACCAGACAAGAATTTTAGTTTTGGCGAATAATGACAAAATAAAGCTACCAGTTTGCTACCCAGTTGTTTAGTTGTACAGTCTGGACTCTAATCTTTAACATTCGATTATATTATGACGTTCATATAGCTACTTACCAGCAAAAATGGATTTAAAAAGGACTAGATGTCCGGAATATCAGGATGGGTAGCCAACTGTTTTCATTCGTCTGAACAAACTACAGTCGCTATACGAGTAAAATAAACACCAGCGTTGACCTTATACAATCTAGTGTTCCGTGACTGTGGTCATTACACTAAGTAACTGAACTTTATGTCTTTTTTAACACTTTTTGTGAGCCGGCAGTGCTCTAAATTGACATTTTGCGCCGAGAAGCGTTCATCCTTCGCCAAGAACCGTTAACTTTGCGCCAATAGGCGTCTTTTTGATTCTGCAGTGTGATTGGTACTAATAGCTCAGATTAAACCTGATAGAGTGTGTTTTTACCCTTGGCGTGCTAAACAAATCAGATCATTTATATATATCCCCATATTTTGCGCCCAAACATTTTCATCAATCCTGCTAGTTGAACAGCCACAAGACTTAAAAAACGTCATTTAAAGGGCCAAGAAACACTTTTATAGTGAGCGAGTGAAAAGTATTTATATCTTTTTCGATTAGTGGTCAAACATATTTTCTATTCTTGCCGTTACAACATCACAAGCGTCACTTGAAGTGCCAGAAATCCTTTCAAAATTAAATACATCATCAGATTCATGTAAAATGGTCGCCTATGCCTCTTTGCCTCTTAATACCAGATGGCGAGGTGGAATAAGTATGAACCTAATTATTAACCCTTTCAGCGCAGGGACCGTCTTTAGATGTCAGAATCTGACGTCTCTAGACGTCAGATTCTGACGTCGAAAGACAATCCCGCGCTGAAAGAGTAAACAATGTATAATGATCGTAGACCCATAACGTAGGTATTCAAATAAGCGGGAATAACTAACTAAGACATTTATGATGATTTCAAATTGAAAAAATAATCTTTGGTCCCTTGATTTATACAAAACTATTTCAGCGTTGTAAGGGGTAATCGTATCAGAAATGCTGAACACATCGCATGACTAGATGAGAGTGAATGATAAGATACGACAGGTAATATCAACACGATAAATAAGAGATACACGTGATAGTCAGGACAGTACCGATAAGAAAATGAACAATTGGACACTTTGCTGTCCCTTGAAATGAAGGGTTAAATTAATTTGTTTAATTTTTATATTGCTTCATCACTATAAGTAATACTTTCATTCATTTGAATCTGATAGTGCTGACGCAATTACCAGTTTCAAATGATGAAAAAATAAAAAGCGCAATGTTTCATTGCTAGACCTGCTATAATTTACAACGAGTGTTTTATTTGCCGAATC
>OZ024912.1:57430622-57638122 GCA_964017125.1 Flabesymbios commensalis
ATGGGAAGTAAAAATTGGGAAAAATTTACACGTGGCCCCAATTGTTGAGAATGGTGAGCTTGAGAATGTGGATGATGTCAGGGCCTGTATGCTGCACTGTATGGAACTAGACGAATGTGTTTCTTTCGTCCACAGTGCCAGCCAGAGAAAATGTATCTTCAACGACAAGAAAGAACAGGCCGACGAGGAAGTGAGTGATCTCGAAGGAGTGGACTATTATGAATTGAGAAGCTGCAGCAGTGGTATGTCAGAATATTTAATTATTTTAGAAGAGACAGTACGATTCCACAATATGTTCATTATATATAATATAATATACACAATATGTTGATGATGCTGTTTGGTCATACGTTACATGGTGGGGGGGGGGGGGTCCATTGTGTTTGCCATTATATGCTGCATAGATGTCATAGATGTCTTAATTAGCTCTTTGTGCATAAATAGGCCTATCTATGTTATGGGTCATTATCAATATTTGACTCTTTCAGTGCGGGAACCGACTTTATACGTCAGATTCTGACGTCTAAAGTCGATCCCCGTCCTGAAAGGATTAGGTGTACATTATAACCACTCGGACTGTCAAGCATGATAATTTGCTACATTTTCGACTAACAATTATTTTCAGCGGAACATGATCTTGTAGAATGAAGGCTTACAGTGATGATCAACTAATTCTGGAACAATAAATAGGTTCTAAGTTTTCGTAAAAGTGCTTTCATTTTGAATCCAGAAATTGAGCAATTCCAGCTTCCAGTGACTGACAAAATTGTAAGAAACGATACAACAGGAACTTGGCCCGTATTCGCGTACAAGTTACGATATATCATAGGCTTCGGATTGGTCGAAGATGGTCATCTCGACCAATCCGAAGCCTACGATAATATATCGTAACTTGTAGAGAAAGCAGTCAAGCACAAACTCTGTATCCGCCTCAGCTCTGCGTGACGTCAAATTATTATGCTCGCCCCAGCAAACACGAAACGTTCACCCAATGTTGTTACAACGTTGGTTCAGCGTCGCAGAAGGTGGCCTGTCGTTTTACCAATATAGGGTGAACGGTACTTTAACCCCTTACTTCGCTAAGCACGACGACAGTCGTTTTTAACTCGGTTAGCATGTTAAATCACGGGTAATGGGAATGAAACTGTGTTTAAACATTTGGATTTTTAAATGTTTAGTTTAATTTTAATAAACAAATAATGGGTAGTTTTCACTCACTTGAAGTTACCGCGACCCACAACCCACAAGTGAGTGGAAATTTAAATTCAAATGTAGCGCTGTAACTGACGGGATCCACAACTTCAGATTTAAAAAAATAGAGGCTACAGTCACACTGAGACGCGGATTGACACGCTGCCCGCGGTTTGAGCAAAATAGCCGAAATCGGCAATCCCATCAGACCGTCTCCAACCGCGTGTTTTATTCCGCGCGGTGTGCCTACACACCCAGACGGACGAAAAATGGCGTACGCATACCGTAGAAATCGTCCGTGAGCGTCTGAATCGTGTATGACGTGGATAAGTGCACCGTAGGTGGCGTACGCATACCGCACGCGGTGTGCGTACGCCACCTACGCGGTACGCGTACACTCATGCACACTTCCTACGGTGTCTCTACACTTACGGACGCTCACTCACGGGAACCGACGAAAAGAGACGGTCTGACGCGATGGCGACACTGGGAGACGGTGTGTGTACGCTTACCGCACGTCCAGACGGAATGCCTACACGATGCGACGGTCTGCCTGCACATAGAGACGGTGTGTGTACACAAAAGTGCGACAACCCGCGCACGTCCACGTGTTTATACGACATTTTAAAAGCCGCACCCACATGACTTTTCACATTGGGTTTGTACATGCTGGTCCGTGCGCTTGTCCGCGTGTTTCACACTGGCTTGTCCAATATTCTATTTTAATTTGAATTTATGTATATTAGGCCTAGATATATATATTTATTTTATTCATTCTTTATTTCTCATTGCGTAACAAATCTAGGCCTACGTTGTAGAATATATTTTTCTTATATGAAAGATATTCTCAATTTCTATTTATTGTAATGCATGTTATAATATTTGATATATAAATTGAAAAATATCTTTATAGCAAAAGATATCTTCAAATTATATCTCATTCCATGTGTCCAGATACCTGGATACCCACAAAAACTATGGTAGTCATGTGGGCCCGTCAGATGTTAATTTTTGTCGCCTAAACCAATTTCTGAATTCCACGTAATTATTTTGATCTTTGCGGCTTATGTGACTTAGAATCAATTGAGATAAAGCAATATAAATGCTTTTAATAATAAATAATAATGATACTATAGATTAACATGATTAATGCCTATTAAAAAAATTGAACATAGTATATCTAAAATAAATGGTATTTTTTAAGATAACCCAGTGTGCTTCTCAAATCTCGGGAAATATCACTCTCGACGCGAGTTCATACGATACAAGGTCTAGTGAGATGGGAAGAGGTTGAACATGCCTGTCAATCAGCCCTGTCGGTTAACTATTAATAATGACAGTGATCCGTGTCAGCACATATACATATTTATGCAACAGCTTTAAATCCATTACGCTAATATAATTTATAAATTATTCAACAAAGTAACATGTTTATTCAAATCGTGTAATAAAGCATTATAACACGAAATAATAATCTTTTTAAATCGGGCAGTGAAGCATCACAACACGAGCACGATGTTCCCTTACATTTTTCTATTTAAATCGTGTAATAAAACGTTACAACACGAACACGATGTCTTTGCAATTTATTATATCGTGCAATAAATCACTACAACACTAATTATGTTTTTCCAAATTGTGTAATAAAACATCATATCACTGATGTTATATTATTCATATGATAGCCTAACTAGTAGGCTTGAAATGGTGCGACACACTCAATTAGCCACTGTTACTGTTACTGACGGCGCCAAGCATTGCGTAACCGGCCGCTAATGGTCTCAGGAGATCCGAGTTCATTTTAGATTTATATTTATTTAAAATAATCAGGGATTTACAAACACGGATATAAATATAATTCAAGCTTAAATGAGAGACAAAAATAGCTTAAACAGCGTAAATAAAAGGGCTCTAGCCTCTAATTATCTTGCGACCATGTAGCTTTAAAAAGTGTATACGGGACTTACTACACGTCTGGAAACATTATATGCTCCACAGTTATCTCGCGAACATAATTAAAGCGACAATCAGGCTAAAATCATCAAAAAATCAGTATTATATTTCGGCTTCTTACCATGACCATTATGATGTAAATATGTCCATTGACCAGAGCTGAATTGAAAATTCCCGTATTTCTTACTTTTGACATGCATGTCCGAAATAAGAAATCGGGAATTTCGTCTTTATATCTGCTTCTTTGCGGCTTTTTTTCTTGCTTTGCCTTTTCATTTCTAAGCCCTCAGAAAATAAGAAATCAGGAATTTCTCTCTCATATAACTGCTTCTTTGCGGCTACTCTTTTTTGCTTTCCCTTCTCTTTTGCCGTGAGACCAAGTTTCACAGTAGTAATTCGTCAATGCTCTGCCAATACAGAAACAATCTATACAGCACTGCCCAGAGAGGAAGACGACAATGATGGAACAACAGAAGAGCAACAGAGCAGATGGAACTTGGGGAAGGTCAACAGAGAAAAATGAAAAATACTCCGATCCACGACGTTTTCATACGCGGCTCGTAAATTGACACATTTGGGTGGCGGACACCGCAAAATTGTGTACAGACACAGCTAGATGGTGTACATACACCCTAGACAGCGTGAGGCAGCGTGACATACCGTGACATAGCGTGAGTAAGCGTGATATGTCGTCACACGGTGTACAGAAACCGTACATGGTGTACAGAGACCGTAGGCAGCGTGACTAAGCGTGACTAAGCGCAGCCAGTAGCTACGGATCCCCTACGCTGACCGTCTCACGGTGCAACACCAAAAATATTTTGCGCTGTGCGTAGGGTAGCGTAGGCTATTGTATAACAGTGTAGAACAGCGTAGGGACAGCGTGTGCCAGTGTAGGGGCTCCGCCTTAGAGAGGGGTGCAGGGTGAGCCATTTCTTGTCTACGCTCCGTCGCGCACGCCCACGATACCTACGGTGTATGTACGATGTCCACGGTTTTTATACACCATCTCGCTGTGTCTCTACGCTGATTCACGGATGATTGGGCTCCCGCGGACAGCCACGCTTGGCCACGAATTTTTGAACAAGAAGTTGATTCGCGGCAGCCGACGGATGGACGCGGTAGCCGCGAAAAGTGACGCGGTGACCGCCTGGAAATGTACGATCATGGACGCTTGCCGACGCTTACGGACGCTGATTCCCGGTGCGTGGCTTTTGCTCCTTCCGCGTGTGACCGTGTCAAACCGTACCCCAGTGTGACTTGGCCTTAGTACTATTTTCAAATCTCGCTGATTGATGTCACGTCATATCTTTAACAAGTTTAGCCCCCTAAAGTGCTGAAATATTTTCACTCTTACAGTGCCCGGATCGACTTTAGACTACAGACTACAGACTCTGACAACTAATGTCGATCCCCGCGCTGTGAGGGTTAAAAGGTGGTACTTTATGTGCTAAGCAAAAAATGAAAAGCCGGATATAATCGGAGCCGGTGGTTAAAGGGTCGAGCATGATGTAAGCGCCGTGTATATTATATATTAGAGAACGCAAAGCCCTTTAACCGCCTAATTATTCAATTTGAATTTTCACCCACTTAAAGTTGTGTCTCGCTGACGCGATCCACAACTTCAAGTGAGTGAAAATTATTCAGATTTGACAAAATGGAGGTCAACTTTTTTTAAAATCTTGCTGGTTAATGTCACATTTTATCTTTAACATATTTAAAATGTGGTACTTAATGTGTTGATAAAAAATGAAAACCCGAATATATGCGGCACCCGCGGTCAAAGGGTTGAAGTGTTGAATCACTAATTGGCAAAATGAAACGTGAATTACAAACTCTCTTGCCATGATCAAATAAAACCTTGAAGGGGCAAAAAAGCTTTATTTTGTCATAACTTAACTTAATAAACAAGCAAACTTATTATACCGTCCCCGAGTTTATGTACCACTCTTTTGAATGGTAGCCTACATACAACGCTTTGGCTGTTCAAAAACTAAATCTGCAATCGCAATAGCTCAGCATCTACAATATAGTGTGTTTTAAATGGAATAATATATATCCAACGAAAATATTACAATTATTTAATTGTTATTGTAGTTTTTATTTTTAATATGTCGTTAAATATGAACTACCATTATATTTCATTGACAGATGAAGACAGTGGTAAGTGTGTTTTCTAATAAATCTGCACATCTTTTATTTAACACTACTCTCTATCACACATATTTAGTCTACTTTTGTAGCATTCATAGTCATCACTTTTAATTTAACACAGAATATAGTGACTAAAGTGATGCTGTTTTACTCTGACATAGTTTGTAGGTCTATAATAAATCTACTTAGTGAACAAAAGGCAGCACTGTAGAGCACGCTAACAAGATCTCACAGTTTAATTACCGTACACTCGAAGCAGTTTTCCTCAACAAAGTGAGCTCCGAGGAAATAATGTAGTACTAATTTCAACTTTTAACAAATTTTTAAACTGCCGGAAGGAATATTCTCCAATCTTGGTGGTGAGCCTTTGTCTAAAGACTGATAATGAATCCTGTCACTTTATACCCAGCAAACATGAGACGTTGGCCCAACGTTGGTTTACGGTTGGCCCACCGTCTACGACGTTGGGCCAACCGTAAACCAACGTTGGCCCACATCCCGTGTTTGTTGGATAGTGACTACCCGGTGGACACACGACGTCGAAACTGTGTGGACACAGTGTTGGGACGGCGTCGGAGACGGTGGTCGGCATTGAGCCACCATAGGGCCGATATATCCCGTGTTTACTTGGTATACTATGTGATATTGGTTCAGTGTTGGTCACCGACTACAGATATCAGGCGCGTAGCCAGCCTTACGCCAGTACGCACGTGCGTACACATCGTAAGGGAGAGTAAAAAAAAAATATGACCCATCAAAAAAAGAAGCAACAAGTTAGCAGACTAGCCTAGTCTACATTAGTCCGTGGTCAGACCCTGATGAATGGCTATTGCCGTGGAGGGTACCGAACACCAGCAAGTCAGATTCCCTCGGACTAAGTCTACATGTACATGCGCGCACTTAGCAGTCTATTCTTTATGTGGTGTTGCATAAAACGCCGGAAAAGTAGGATACAAATGCAATAGGCCTAAATGTTTCTCTTTTCAATGACAGTCACAAATTCACGACATGTATGACGTGCCGCTAAACTTGCCGTGGACGAGCCCACCCGTAAAGATGTGGGACCGTGGATTACTACATTCGGTTTACCCGGGGAAATCTTTTTTTTTCAACCAGGCAGTCAATGAGATCGATATCCACCCCAAGGTGGAAAAATGGGTCCGGGTCGTTATTCCGACAGGTCGTTATTCCGACAGGTCGATATTCCGACAAACAGGTCGTTATTCCGACAGGTCGTTATTCCAACAGGTCGATATTCCGACAGGTCGTTATTCCGACAGGTCTATATTCCGACAAACAGCTCGTTATTCCGACAGGTCGTTATTCCGACAGGTCGATAGTCCGACAAACAGGTCTCTATTCCGACACTTAGATAGTTCGACAAACAGGTCGATATTCCGAAAGGTCTATATTCCGACAGGTCGTTATTCCGACATAAAAATAATAGTGATGAGAGGATTAACCACTATTAACAGCTACTGTGGTGACGAATAGCGATGAAGACTTACATCTAAAATACTAAAGTTGTTACTTGTGAACTCTTTTCGTGCTGCATCATTCTTTGACATGTATCAACTGGGTATTATTTATTTGAAGCTTGCATTGGTGATGCAAATGTCAACATCAAATAGGCGTTTAAAAGTGGACCAGTTGTACTAATAATTTACAGTCGGTGCTTTATTTGAGATCTGAACGCATTTGCCCGCATTGAAAGGGTTAACCTTCTCTACCCTGAGTTTCTGGGAGCCATTTGGGGGGTGTTTTCGAGAGTAGTGTATATAGGCCCACACTTCTTTGTACAGCTGTGATATATAGATGCGTTCAGATCCATTGTTAAGCTTAATATGCCAATCAATGGCATAACTAAATTTATGTCAACGTATTTGATATCAAAAATTGTTTTTACAATTGCAGATGTATACAATTATTGTATACATTTATGTATATTCCAGCCTGATAAATAAATACATTATTGTTCCCACACATTCCCCTGATTTTTCCCTGACTGCTCATAAAATACATCACCAACTATTAAATTGAGCAAAATATTATTGAGCGACCTCCATAGTGCTCTAACGCCGTCTAAAATGCTGGTACAAATTAGCAATCTCATCAACATCAGTACTAAAACTAATAATACTATTTTCGAGGTAAAAGTATACAGTCAGAATGTATCGTGTTTGTATCGTGTTCCTTCAGAGCTAATATTGATCATCTTAAAATTTCCTAACTTTGTCTTTTCTATGAGGATGAATGTATTAGCAGTGATGGAACAATTTTTTTGAAGTGTTATAGCTGTTTGCGTAAAATCTAAGACAGTAATATGAAAATCTAATTATGTTCTTGTGCCTTGAGTCACAATTATAATATTATAGTATAATATTCCTATTATAAATACTATTACTTATTATCTTGTTCATGTTCGTGGCGCCAGGTTAGCTCAATGGTCGCGTAGTGGACTCGAGAGTCCGGAGGTACCTGGTTCGAGTCCCGCTGCCGCCGAAATCTTCCCTTGGTGTAGGCCTATATATGATGTGACCTAAACTGTTCAAATTCATGGCATAAAAATAGCAACCGAACGTATAACCGATTCACGCCGCCTAAAAAAACGTACACAAAAAAAGGAATAAAAATGTCAAAGTTGACATGTGAACGGTCAATAAAAACCTTTAAAAAAACACTTTCGTCCTGGCTGGAAACGGGCTCTTACAAATAAATGAAATAGTAAGCTCTTGATTTCGACGTCTGACTCAACTCTTTTGCTTAGATAGTACGATTTTCAGAATATTCACTGCCCTTAAGCAACTGATATATATTTGAAATCGTTTATGAAAACCGTAGAAAAATGCTATTAAGTGTGTCTCTACTGCTATTAGTTGGCAAGTTATGACGTGGGCTTGTAATGAATAGCGGTCATTTTGAATTTATCTAATATGGCTGATACACAGTAACTCCAAAGACTGGCTCTGGTATCAAATATTATGGATATGTCGTTATCAATGCCTGATACAGACTATTGTGTTGCTGATATATCTGCGTCGTTTAAACCGGTATCATGTCGTATATATATATTGTCGAAATAACTTTTACATATATTTTTGTGTTTTAAATAATCCCAAATCAACTTCTAAACATCATAAATCAATTCTACATATTCGAAAACCATAGAAAAGTGGTATCACATGCGTCTCTACGTCTATTAGTTTACAAGTTATGAAATGACCCCAATTTGAATGGCGGCCATCTTTGATTTGTCAAATAAAGCGCCCCCGGCGGGTGTTCAGCTTGGCTCCCGCGATAAATCAAAATTATTATGGCCTTGGCCATACGTGGTTCAAATTTGGTGCTTTTGGGACGATTTGAACAATTCGGGTGGTAGATATGAGTTAAGCCCCCTGACTAATTTGAATACTTATGCTATGGGTCTAACGCCATTATAAATATTTTTAAATCTTTCAGAGCTGAGACTGACTTTAGACGTCAGTTTTGACGTATAAAGGCGGTCTCAGCGCAGAATTTGTTGTCTTATTATTGTATCACATGTATCAGACAGTTTAATTTGGCATCACATGTTCTTATGTAGATACATTTAAACAGTGTCACTGGTTAAAATAACGATTTTACCATTTTTGTATGAAAACAACACGCTATATGCTATATTCTGAGAAAATACAGCGTCTGAGGCATTTAAGAAATGGAATTTCAGAATCAGCATGAAATTCTGAGTTAGAAACACTCTTCAAACCTTTTGGGCCCAGACACGTAATTAAAAGTGGTTCATCTCACAGACTAATTCACATTACAATTTACATCAAGGAACTGTCGGGATAACGACCTGTCGGAATATCGACCTGTCGGAATAACGACCTGTCGGAATAACGACCTGTCGGAATAACGACCTGTCGGAATATCGACCTGTCGGAATAGAGACCTGTCGGAATAACGACCTGTCGGAATATCGACCTGTCGGAATATAGACCTGTCGGAACATCGACCTGTCGGAATATAGACCTGTCGGAATAACGAACTGACCCCGGAAAAATGCTAATAACATTTTACTGTTTTTTTTACAAATGAACTGAGCGTACGATGTATACAAAATAACCTTTTACTGACCTGATTAATCGAGGCAAGTTTTAGATATGAGCGTCCAAATAAATGTCCCACTTTTTTACCCTTGAGCATGTTGAGTGGGCATTATAATCTGTGGCAGTTCTGTTTCAGCAACGTTATGGGGCTAATTCTAAACGATCTATTTTTGTACCTGCACTGCACTGTGTTAAACAAATGATAGGCTGCACAATGACATGTATGTATGCATAAATCCCATGCTACACTGACTAGCTTCTCAGACGTGAAGACACTGGTGACAAGAGTGAAATCCCATGCAGGCATTCAAGCAATGTTATACTAATGTTGGTTCATTGTCTACGACACTGACCCAACATTAAAACAATTTTGTTTCAACATCTCATGTTTGCTCAGGGCTGATTTATGCCTATCACAGCGAATCATGTAACCAGGTAATAATGATCAAATAACGTTTTCGTATGGTGTATATATAGTGTATATATAGTGTATAGTTTCGTTTTCGTGTAAGGTTATCTGCTTTGTATAGGCCTACTATCTGGCAGCTGGCATAGTAGGCCTAATAAAAATCATGGATATAGAACTGTATGCCTAAAAATAATAGTTATTTCATCTTTTAAAGGGACTGGCCCAGGCTAAAATCATAAAAAAATCGGTGATTTTATTTCGGGTTCTTAATATGACCATATGATGTAAACATGTACATAGACTAGAACTGCAAATTTTGATAATTATCAAAATTTGCAGTTCTAGTCTATGTACATGTTTACATCATATGGTCATATTAAGAACACGAAATAAAATCACCGATTTTTTTATCATTTTAGCCTGGGCCAGTCCCTTTAATCCCTCCACTTACTAGCCTCTAATTATGTATGACTAAAAAAATTGGGGACCATTAAATATTTTATTTACAACATGTCATTCAGACAATTAATTATTTCATGAAAATTCAATCTCAAAATATTTACTTCAAAAACACTCCACCCCCCCCCCCCCGGCGATTGGGTGGTGGCCCCCTTATGACCAATCACAGAATGTCCAGCTTAGCACACAAAGACACTACGTAGACTACATAGTCAAATGCTGGATCCGCCATGTATGTTTTTAAAAAAGTTGAGGCTATCTATGGATAATCGTACTTGATCGAAATAATCAGTAAATTTCAATATGTAATCACTGAGTAAAATGATTTAAATTATATTATAACTTGATATAATTCTATTTTTAATTTTGTTGCTGTATTCAATTTTGAAATTTTACAAAAAATATAAGAAAACTCAAAATTTATAAATCGATATATTTACCGCAAATACCATCAGATGCCACCATTTGCGATCTTTTTTTCAAATTTTCCTCGGGGGAGGCGCGCCACCCCTCCCCCCTCCGGACCCCCCTATAAAATAGCAGCCATGAATTAGGGAAAATCCACTCCCTCCCCGTTTCGGAAAAGCTCTGTAAATCCGTACCCCTACACAGAGCACTGTTTTTAGCCTGTTCCAACCAGACACAGACGGTACGCGTGTATCGAAATGCGGACAGCTCTCCCAGCAAACATGAAGACTTGACCCGATGTTGTTTTTATGTTGGTCCAGCGCCGTTGGCGGTGGGTCAATAGTGAAACAGCATTGGGTCGAATCCTCGCGTTTGCTGGGCTCCACACAGGTGTCTGTCTACACCCACCCCTCCCCCACCATAATATTCTCGCCAGCCGATCAGGGTACTTTTAGCAAGACAGCCGGCCAATCACAAGCTTACTACAATACTTGAAATTGAGAGCGGGGGACATATGACGTCAACCATCTGCACATTTTAACATGCGAAGAAGCAGTGTCTAGGGTGAGCAGTGTACCGTACCCCTAGCGTTGTGCGTACACATGTTCATAACCCTGGCTACGCCCCTGGATATTGAACCTCCACGGGTTCAATACAATTTTTTAGTCGCGCCAGGATTCTGTCCGGCGTCCGGCGTCACGTTTTCTTGTGGACACAAAAACTCAAAAAATTCCTAGCAACATGGGGATGTGCACGTGATTTTTTTAGAGATGCTACCAAAATTCAAAATGGCCACCAGAGGTCAACTCTAAAAAAAATTGTGGGCGCAAAAACTCTGAAACTTAAAGTCAGAAATTATTTAAATTTTACTATCACATTCCCCATGATATGGAGATGTGCAGATGACTTTTTCAAGGTTTAACTGAAATTTATAATGGCCGCCACAGATCAATTTCAATTTTTTGGGGGGCGCAAAAACTCAAAAAAATGGTTTGATGATTTTTTTTTAAATTTTAACATCACATTGCAGCAACATGTTGATGTGCAAGTGATTTTTTAAAGATGCTACCGAAATTCAAAATGGCCGCCAGAAGTCAACTCCAAATTTTTTTGTGGGCGCAAAAACTTTAAAACTTATTGTCAGAAATTATTCAAATTTTACAATCACATTCCCCACGATATGGAGATGTGCATGTCATTTTTTCAAGATTTTACCGAGATTCAAAATGGCCGCCATGCATGAACTTCATATTTTTGTGGGCGCAAAAACTCAAAAATTGAAGTCAGAAATAATGTGCGGGTGATTTTACTGAAATTTAAAATGGGCACCACTAGTCGACTTTTTAAATATTTGTGACCGCAAAAAAATCTAACCTAATTTATGGCGTGGGATGATATAGGACTTCAGTCCTCTTGTTACTAGGTAGGTACGAAACCGTGACAGGGTTCATCACCAGTGATAGTGTAGTCTTCATCTATTGTAATATACTATTACCTTCACTTCGCTGACATATTATTAATTTGTATAAACCATGTGGGCCAAAGTGTTATTTTCAAATGGAAATCATCATAAATGTACTAGTTAGCTCTTTCCTCTACATTTTAATACTTATACTATGGGTCTACGGCCATTATGAATATTGTATTCTTTCGGTGCGGGGATCGACTACGTCTCAAGTCGATTCAGAGTTTTTCAACATAACTACTAGCTCTACTCTCCTTTTTCTCAGACAACAAATGCATTCCGGTTTACATTTCTTCTAATGTGATAATAATAATCTTTGATTTAATATTTAAACAATCGAACGTATATGTTCCACGTAAAAATTGTTTGCGCACTGAATTAATAAGCTATATCGTGATGCTGTGAAATAATCTATTTGGTAGACTGATCTTTTTGCGGTTTACAAATTAGAAGAATAATAACGTATTTAAAGAAATAAACTCATTGAACTGTTAGTAGCCTACAACAGTAACTGCCTAATTAAGAACAAATAAGCAGTTACTGGTGTTTGTTCGTGCAGTACAACATAGTAAGTGATACGAGGTGTTAAACTTTAAAAAATTGTGAGCTCTGACACAATGGCCGCCATGTTTAATACAAATTCTGCAAGCATGCGCCATCCGGGGTAAAGTAGTGTTGGCGCCAGCATTTTTATATGACTTCAGCGCGGCCGAGGCCTGTGCTACTGACATGCCAATTACCTGGTGGTACCCTTTCCAACGCTGATCCAGCATTGGTATAAACTTATTTATTTGGACTTCCAAGTAGCACAAGTGCTAATACAAAGGATCTGGTCCAGCATTAAGTTAGCATGCGGTCTCGTGTTTATTAGGGAGTTAGACAGCCTGGTCATGAGGGGTGCAATTTTCATAATGTCCTCAATTTCTGAAAAGGACGCAAATTTATATCGAGCTTTGGAATTTACTGACTGCATTTTTCTATTTCAGGCTGGAAGAAACTGGTCAATTTTATACGGGACGAGCCAGCGTACAGCGCCATGGCAGGAATGGGAATTCTCATAATCCTGCTGACCGTGTTTGCTGTATGTGCCATCTGCATCATGGGTCATGACAGGAGAAAATCCGAAGAAGGGTAAGACAGGTTTTCCATTAAACATTTGTTTTGTGGATTTGATATCCGTGACCTTCCTGTATAATTTTTTGAAATATCTTTATCACTTTTGATTTAATGAGATTTTTTCTTTTTAACTTTTTGTTATGTAATCATTGAAATTTAAATGATGTCATTAATAATTGTACCTATTCACGTGAGGTGAGTGGTCACATTTAGGCACCCACGTCCCAGGCCCCCTACACATCGGTTCTTTTGAGTTGAGAGGGTGTCTCTGCCACAGCAAGTGGCAGACCAACCCTTTCAGTTCTAAGGGAACGATATATGCCGCATATATCTTGAACCAAAAGAGCTTAGTTTACCAGAGACCCCATATATCTTGAACTAAAGGAGGTTAGTTTAACAGAGACCCAATCAAAGTGAGAGCATTTTGAGCTCCCATGTGATTCTGATATTATTTATATAAGGAAATGGAACGTCAGCATTATCATTCATTTACAATGGGTTGGGACTTTTGTATTAGCTATACCATGAGAAAGAAACAAAACGAAAAAACCCTTTTTCATGCAATTAAATGTTCTATAAAATATAGACCTACACTTAGCATAGTAATCCTTGAAATACGTTTTATTGTGTACAGTATTATTGGGCTTAAACCACACTATGTATTGTCATGCATTGTGACATTAAAGATAATGCGACGATCGATGAACCAGAATAATTATGCATGCAACTGTAAAATAGCAACCTTCCTCTGAAGTGTTTTTAGTTTTATACGTTTAGGCTTTTCTGACCACTACATACAATACTCTGAGTATTGTTGTCTGTCAACACGGCCATGCAGTATGTATATAATCTTATTTCAATATTTTTATAACTGAAAATTTATCCAAAAATACGGTATTTATGCCTCCTTATCAAGTATTTAAAGCCTCACGATGCATCAAAGCATCATTTTACATCTCTGAAAACAGCCCTAATTTTCCTACAACCAAAGTTTTTAGAACGAAAATTTCCATGAAACTGGTTCACCAATACATGACAATTTTCTTTAAATTTTGAACCACATCAAATCATCTTCATCCACTACAAGTCGAGAATTGCGACAGCAATTCGCGGCTTGTAGTGGATGAAGATGACAATAGTAAATTCAGGCTTGAAAGGGTTATTATTTAAAATCTATTAATTAACCCTTACACCGCTATGGTCGTTTTTAATCGTTTTAAAAATGTTTTATTAAACTATTAAATCACTGTTATTGGAAATGAAATGAGTGTTTAAACATCAAGATTTGCACATTTTCGGTCTAAAATTTAACTAATATTAGTAATTTTCACCTAGTTGAAGTTGTGGTGGGTGATAATTAGACTAATAAATACATTAAACCGCTGAAATAAATTTTATTTCAGCTGTTTAAGGGTTTAAAGCTATAATTTTGTAAGAAATCCGGCGTCTAATGGACTGAAAATAGTGGGCCAACCAACAATAATTTGTAATCTATAAGTTAAGATAAACTATTGAGATCAGCATTGAAGCAGCTGGGTCGTTATGCTTCACTGAACCATAATGTTTACATTTCGATGGACCCCACTCCTGTAGAAATTGACCATGCTGCGCCCACAATATTCACCAGGCGAATCATGACGACCCAACTACTTTAATGAATATGTGCATTGATGTAGACAGTAAAGCGTCCCCTTGGATATGAAAGGGTGTATCTGCCACTTGTGAAGTGACAGATACACCCTTTCATATCCAAGGGGACGAAATAGAGTGAGCCCGGGCCACAGGTTGTAACGAGTTGTTGATGTTTTAATTGCAGCAGCCTGGGCGATTTTATGGCGAAAGCTTGAATCGTTCAAGGCCAGCGAATGCACATATGACGCACTCACTTGCTGAGTGAGACCCCTTTAAATACTTTTGGTGCGTGAGACCTATTAAAGCATAATATCCTGTCCTCTTTGGTCGCAGTTTTTGAATTTAATACTCGCCGATGAGCTGGACTCGCCGAGGACTAAAGATGGACAGGGAGCCTTTCTAGTGACGTCTTTCATTTGAAGTCTCTTGACGAAGGACATCTGCCCAAGTCGCTGTAGCGGTTCGGAATCAAAACATTGTATTTTGACGCACTAATCTTTGAAGTGGTGCTGGATAAAAGACCATTTTTATAAAATTATGTGTGCATCTCAGCATACACAAAACATTTGCATAACATTTGTACAATGTTGGACCAAACATTGTACAAATGTTATGCAAATGTTTTGTGTTTGCCGGGATATAATACTGATTGTAGTACATCATTTTCAACCTGACTAATAAATAAAATAATAATAAAATAATTTAATTATTTGAATCATTCACAATCGATTTTTATCCCATGTAGGGGCCTACTTGTACAGGATAGGCACTACACATTGATTATGACATTAACCCTTTAACCGCCAAATTATTCAATTGGCATTTTTACCCACTTGAAGTTGTGTTTCCACAACTTCAAGTGAGTGAAAATTATGCAGATTTGACAAAATGGAGATCAACTCTTTTTAAATCGTGCTGATTTATGTCACATTATGGCTTTAGGCCTAACATATTTAAAAGGCGGTACTGAATGTGGTAGTAATTAAGTGAAAAACCGAACATAATCGGTACCGGCGGTTAAAGGGTTAACCCTCGCACCGCTAAGCACGACTATATAGTCATCTGTTTTAATTAGTCGATAAAAACACTTATATTCAGAATGAACTGGGTGGATGGTAATCCAGATTTGCACATATTTGGTCACAAATAAATTGAATAGAAGTAATTTTCACCCAGTTGAAATTGTGGGTCGCTGTAGCGAGACACAACTTCAAGTAGGTGACAATTAGTTCAAATAAATGTTATCTTTACTGTGCTGTCGCAATCAGTATATCAGTGAACACGAGACGTTGGCCCATGGTAAGTAGCCTTATTATATGATGTAATTAATGATGACGCATTTCACGGAGGTGTGCACAGATTCTGTGCCACAGACTATTATAACTACTTATTAGTATTATTGTCGTGTGGTGTACAATTGTCATAGTTTGATATTATTCTCTATGTACACCATATGTAAATACTTGGACGTGCTTGACCTTTTGAGAACCAACTTTAAATTTTCATCCACAAGTGGACGAAAATTACATATATTTGTTTGATTTGAGATCAAAATTGCGGAATTATAATTTCATTCGCAAAACATATTTAAAAAAATGCAGAGTTAAAACAATTGTAAAGGTTATTGCGGTCAGAGGATGATGAGGTGTGAAACTGAAAAAGTCTACATATTAATGTAACACATTATATATCTGTATGATATCAACACTACTACGCCCGTATATCATGTATATAGACTGTTTAAAACCTGTTTTAGATCAATATAAATATCACTAAATTCGGTAAAGTAGTTTTTTGATATATTCATAGTTAATACCAATAATTCAATATTGGAGATGTCTATTTTTCATGAATAATAATTATTTTACCTCATTTAAAGCTGGAAATTGCGTTAGCAATTCCAGCTTCAAATGAATGAAAAATTAAAACAAGGGTTATCATAATTATTTTCATTGTTTTTCATTTTTTAATTGCACTACATTTTATATAACAAATACTAAAAAAACTTTGTTTATCTGGATCTACAACAAATTGTGAGATGACTCATCAGTTTGCGTTTGTGAAATATTATTTATGTATATGCAATAGTTTTCTCATGGAACATCACCTTGTTCGGAGCTCTGTTTTGTTTTAAAGCAATACGGTATTATAACCACGAAACTCAACATTATTTAGTGAGTAAAGCTTCTATTGAGCAATCATCGTATTACTAATGGAAAATACATACATTTAGAACATCATGGACATGTATACATTAATTGTTTTATTGGAATTGTTTGTGTACTGCATATATGCTATTTTCCATGTATTTTATGTGTGAAAAGCCAGGCCATGTGATCAATTAATTTTGTTATTCATGATATTAATATTGCATAATAAAATTCACGAAAAGTAATTTTTTGTTTATTAGTTTTAAATTGCGTTGCATTGCTGATTGAAAATTACTGTTCAGATACTGTTCAGATAAATCTCAATAAAGACCAACATAAGTTATCGATTCGGTGCTTGTTCAAAATTAGGCCAATTTCTAATACATTACTTAAACATTAAATAAACGTTGCACAAAGATCTCAAATTTGAAGGTGCTTAATTTACGCTAAGAGTAAGTAATTGAAAATCTACTCATTGCTTGGTAATAATCAGAAAATATGACAGAAAACATGACCAATGCTGGGTCAATGTTGGCCCGCCGTCTACGACGTCGGTCCAACATTGACCCAACATTGTTCCAATGTCTCGTGTTTGCTGGGTATGCGTGTATAATCGCGTGTGTGTTACTCAGAGTTGGCTACTAATCTGTAAACAATTCACACATATCATTGTAAAATTCCAGAGTGATATTTACGAGTACATTCAGGTCGCCAAATTAATACAACGCAATTTAACACGAGGAACGTTAAATTGGTATTTCTTAAACTATACGTTTGAAGCGTATTTTCACCAATTTTAAATAAATTCAAATTGGTGAGAATGTCAAATAAACAAGAGTAGGACTATGTAGGCCGCTAAGCCTGAATAGCAGCACCTGTGCTGCTTAACCATACATTAAAGCTGTGAGGCTCAAATTTTCAAAATTATTGTTTTAGTTGATTTAATAGCGGTGTCCTTCCTGATTCAATAACTGAAACATCTTAATTACTTTTGTTTTATGATATTTTTAATATTTTAAATTTAGTTGTGTAATCATTAAAATAACATGCCGCCGAGATGTAACTTCTTGCATTTTTATCTTAATGACACTAAACATCTACAGATAATAGGCCTACAATTAGAAAATGCACGATTGTTGTCATACGTATGTTTTATTCCCACGTCAGTAGGAAATACGTAATTGTAGATATTTGTATGATTTACCGTCAATGGTCGGGTGAGTTTTGTGAATCGCCATGATTACCATGATTACTTCGAACTACCATGACACGCAATTCAACCTGCCATAAACCGTTACCTGGCATATAATTCGACTCCTAGTATCTGCCACTTTCATATTCAAGAGCCGTGCAAAGCCAAAAGGCAGTATCTGCTTACTTTACAAGTAAGCAGATACTGCCTTTTCTTTTGTATCTGCTTACTTTACCAGTAAGCAGATACTGCCTTTTGATTTTGCACGGCAGTATAATTGTGACCCGCACATTTTGCTATATCTGGGTCGAACAAGACGAAACTGGTATCACTATGGGAATATGGGGTAGCCCCTCGCGCCGGAGGTACCAGTATGTGATCGTTAGGGTCTCCAGTACAGGCTTGTAAGGGTGAACGAGAGAAACTGCTCAACATTCTCCATTATAACGTCAACTTCTTCTCCCCGTCGAATCGACGGTTTTAAGTAATTCACAAAACTCTTCTTCCGCTTGTCATGTTTATTTGTCTAGACATTTGGTAACAGCAACGTACAACCCCGCGCACGACACGTCTAACTTGACTCAGAGTAAGCGACCGGCGGCACGTCCGCAGTGGCTGAGCGTAATATAAGTGCGGGAAAAGTACCAAGGCCGCATGGGATTCGGCCCCCTGCGCCCGGCACCAAAGTACCGAAACGAGGCAGTCGTCCGCAGACTCACGCGTCCGGGAGGCTGGGGATAACTGCCACATTAAAATAACGAAGTAGGAATCCTACATTACCCCCGGGTTAGTGATAACGTAGGACCCAACTGACGTGTAGGAGACTGCTTCGTGCAAGTAGCGGGGGTTGTAATAATATGTGACCTCTTATAACTAACCATAGTTTGAAAAAATATAGCATGGGTGGTTACAGCGTGGGTGGTTGACGTCGCAGCATTATAAATGAAAATTGTCCCATCCTCTTAACACCAACTGTCCTGTATGTACGTATTTATATGCTGCAAGCTGCGACCAACCGATTCATTTACTTAACATAAATTTCCATTGTAATTTAGCAATTATCTTGCTGAAAAATGTATTTACCTTTTACATATTTTACACAATGTTGCCAGGCCTGGCGCATTCATTTACAATTTAAAAACATTATTAATCCGGTACATGCGGTCGGGCCCGCCATAGATGTCATTAGGCGCCACTATGGCGTGGACCATCTGCACGAACCGGGCAGGAGTCTGAATTTTTCGTCCGACTCTAGTTTTTCGCACCGTTGTGTCTGTCGAAATTTTGTCGCAATTGGCGATATTCGAACGATTGCTTTTATTCGAGTCGATTACGGAGTCAGCAGCACCCGGGGTTTTACCCTGTAGATGTAAAGGTATGCGGGAATACGTTCGCAAACCACCGCCGATCCCGTTAGCGCGGGATACGGCGGGGGCTCGCGAATGCGGCACTATATAAGTATTGTGTTTGTTAGACAATTTGACTTTAGCATCTAGTTGCTGCGGGACCGTGGCCAATTTGCTACTGCTTCTGACTGCCGTCGACTTTGTCGTTTTAACACTTGTCCTGTTGGACGTCTGAGTGTCCGCACTACCAGGTCTAGGTGGACCCTGTGGATTCCTACTAGAGATCCTGGTAATCTTCAAGCACTGTTGTTTGTTTGGCGTAGTACGCTGTATGTTCGTACCTGTCATAGGCTCGCACTCGAGATGTGCGGGCTTAACGCGATCTAAAGAGACCGTCTCAACCTTGCCTTTTATTAGGATTTTCATGACTCTGCCACTCCTCGCGACAACCTTATATGGTCCATCAAAAGGGGTGGTCAGAGGCGGCGCAATTGCGATTCAGCGCAAGAATACATGTGTGCATGTAGCTATTTCCTTGTATTGGAAAATGTTATGTTGTTGTGTGTCACGTGGCGGACATAGACGGAGACGCGACATGGCCACGCGTAGCTTGTCTAAATAGTTCTCCAAATCAGTGTTAGCGTCGACGGTGTACTGTTTCGTAAACTTTCCTGGGAGTCTAAGTGTTGTCCCGTATATCATCTCGGCAGCCGACCTGCCTAGTCTCTCTTTAACTGCGGAACGAACTCCTAAAAGTACAGCGGGTAAAGTAATAGTCCACGGGTTCGGTGACTCGTGCGCCATAATGGCGGCCTTCAATTGACGGAATAACTTAGAGTGAAATAACTTGGGAGAATTAGCTTCCGCGAAGTCATGCCGCGTCTCAGTTATACCGCCAGATGCAAGAGTCGCTACCTTGCTCTGGCTTAGCAGTTTAAAGAAAATGCGCAGAGGCTCCTGCACGTGCGTGCCTTATCCCCGAAAGTCTGGTGAAAATAGCGGACAGGTGCATTAGCTGTATCTGGATTTTTCGTCCGACTCTAGTTTTTCGCACCGTTGTGTCTGTCGAAATTTTGTCGCAATTGGCGATATTCGAACGATTGCTTTTATTCGAGTCGATTACGGAGTTAGCAGCACCCGGGGTTTTACCCCGTAGATGTAACGGTATGCGGGAATACGTTCGCATACCACCGCAGTTCCCGTTAGCGCGGGATACGGCGGGGGCTCGCGAATGCAGCGCTATATAAGTATTGTCTTTGTTAGACAATTTGACTTTAGCATCTAGTTGCTGCGAGACCGTGGCCAACTTGCTACTGCTTCTGACTGCCGTCGACTTTGTCGTTTTAACACTCGTCCTGTTGGACGTCTGAGTGTCTGCACTACCAGGTCTAGGTGGACCCTGTGGATTCCTACTAGAGATCCTGGTAATCTTCGAGCTCTGTTGTTTGTTTGGCGTAGTATGCTGTATGTTCGTACCTGTCGTAAGCTGGCAGTCGAGATGTGCGGGTTTAACGCGATCTAAAGAGACCGTCTCAACCTTGCCTTCTATTAGGATTTTCATGACTCTGCCACTCCTCACGACGACCTTATATGGTCCGTCGTAAGGGGCGGTCAGAGGCGGCGCAATTGCGATTCGGCGCAAGAATACATGTGTGCATGTAGCTATTTCCTTGTATTGGAAAATGTTATGTTGTTGTGTGTCACGTGGCGGACATAGACGGAGACGCGACATGGCCACGCGTAGCTTGTCTAAATAGTTCTCCAAATAAGTGTTAGCGTCGACGGTGTACTGTTTCGTAAACTTTCCTGGGAGTCTAAGTGTTGTCCCGTATATCATCTCGGCAGCCGACCTGTCATGTTTGTCGTAGGGACGCGCGTTCAGTCACGGATGACATTACAAATGTCAACGGTTTATGATCGGTATTAACGAAAAAATTTCGTCCTTCTAAATTATGTCTAAAATGTTTAATTGTGGCATATACCGCCAAAAGCTCACGATCGAACGCTCTGTAACGTGTCTCTGCTGGGTTCAGCTTCTTGCTGAAAAACGAAAGTGGCTGCCACATACCATTCAAATACTGCTGCAACACGCCACCGACGGCGACATCACTAGCGTCGCACGTGATGTTTATCTGAGCTGTGGGATCTGGGTGTACCAGAAGAGTAGCGTTTGCCAATATTTGTTTTGACTCAGAAAATGCTGACTCTGCATTTTTATCCCACTTCAAGTCGAAATTCGACTTCGGTGATAGTCTTGTATGGCCTTCGTTGGCAGCTGTCAGTAAATTATTTAGTGGTGTCAACTTCGCAGCGCATTGCGGTATGAAACGTTGGTAATAATTTACCATTCCCAAATATCTACGCAGTGCTCGTTGCTTTTCGGGCTTTACGAAATTTACAATCGCGTCAACGGCACTGGGTAACGGCGAAATTCCTTAGGCACAAACGTGATGGCCTAAAAAACTTAATTCAGTTGTACCGAACTGACACTTCTCAGGACCGATTATTATTCCGTATTCGGCTAGTCGGGCAAACAGAATTCGTAGATGTTTTTTATGCGTTTTAGGATCTGGGCTGGTTACCAGTAGGTCATCCAAATATACGAAAACAAAATCAAGTCCGCGTGTAACGTGGTCTATAAAACGCTGAAACGTTTGACCGGAATTTCGTAGACCAAACGGTGTTCTATTAAAATTAAATAAACCAAAAGGTGTAGTAACGGCAGTCTTATGTATATCAGACGGTTCCACCGGAATTTGGTAATAAGCTCTGACCAAATCGATCTTTGAAAAAATCTTCGAGCCGGCTAAACGCTGCGTGAAATCTTGGATATGTGGAATCGGATAACGGTCGGGTACAGTCTGGGCGTTTAAACTGCAGTAATCCCCACATGGTCTCCAATCGCCATTTTTCTTTGGTACCATGTGAAGCGCTGAGGACCACTCACTGTCGCTAGGTTCGATGACCCCTAATTTTATCATTTCATCGAACTCACGTTTTGCGGTAACAAGCTTATCAGGTGCCAATCGTCGTGGGCGCGCAGACACTGGGTGTCCTTTGGTGACTATTTTATGCGTTATACCGTGTTTAACGGTCTCACCCTTTGTCGTAGGGCGAGTCAGTTCCGGGAACTGACCGAGAAGTTTAGTATACTCATTCTGAATAGTGTCTACTCTTTTCAACGACAGTGGTGTAATCGATGACAGTGAAGCGGCAATAGCTAGACCTGTTCTCATGTCCCGGAGACATCAGCTTCTCAAATCTACAAGTAAATTATAGTGAATTAAAAAATCAGCCCCGATTATGGGTTGCTTCACATCCTCTACTATAAACGTCCACGGATATTCGCGCTTTAAGCCGACATCGACGACGTGTTTACAGTTTCCATATGTATTTATAGTAGTGTTATTCGCTGCCACCAGGGGGAGACTATCTGCGTCCGAAATCCCGTTAGCGCAAGATTTCGGCAAAACACTGACAGCTGCGCCTGTGTGAATCAAGTACTTACATTTATGTCTTTTGTCTGCGACATACAATAACTTAGAGTGAAATAACTTGGGAGAATTAGCTTCCGCGAAGTCATGCCGCGTCTCAGTTATACCGCCAGATGCAAGAGTCGCTACCTTGCACTGGCTTAGCAGTTTAAAGAAAATACGCAGGGGCTCCTGCACGTGCGTGCCTTATCCCCGAAAGTCTGGTGAAAATAGCGGACAGGTGCATTAGCCGTATCTAGTGCTTTAGCGGCGTTATTTCGCTGTACATTCGGCGGCGGAACGAAAGGGCCAGTGCCCGGTCGGCCAACACGGCCAAACTTTCTAGTGTGGCACTGTCTGGTTGAGTTGCCAAATGAGCTCTGATTGAAGCGGGCATCTGCCAGATGAACGCTTGGCATTTGACTGCCTTCCCAACAACTGCTTTCGTTCCAAAGCCTGCTGTCTTTTGTAGACGCCGTAGGAAGCGTGAGGGAATGTCTGTACCCATCCTTTCTCCTGAGATTACTTTATTAACCCGTTCGGGTGTTGTCAAACCACGTCGCTCGATCAAAATCGCTTTCAGGCTTTCGAATTTATGCGATCTGAAAGGCTGAAGTAGAACGTCCCTCACGTCTGATGCGACCTCGCCCGAAAGTGCTGCGCAGGTTGAACTATATCTCTCGTCATCGTCGTGGATGTGATGAAGATCGAACTGAGTTTCTATCTGGTTAAACCAGAGTTCAACGTCCGTAGCATAAAACGTAGCTATTTTAAACTTAGGCAAGTTCGTTGAACGTCTCTGAAGCTGCCTTCTTAGTGGTGAAGGGCTCTTTGATGAATCGCTCCTAGAGTGATGTCTCGTTCGTCTAGCTCGAGCATTTCGAGCGAAATCTTCTTTAAGACGTTGATACTCTTCATCTGCCTCTCGGAATCGAACCTCATTGTCCTCACTGTCCTGATAATAGTTATCTTTGCGTCGAGCACCCGCACCTTCTGGGGGAGTAGACATGAAGCCTTCACTATCGTGTTGTGTCGACATTGTGAAATGTTTTTTGAAATTATTTAACTATTGAAGCATTTGAGATAGCAGCCTATTGGCTCTATGCCTATCTCAAACGTGTTTGAAATGGTATGTCGTATTAACACAGACCAACTATTTTTGACGTGCCATGCGCGGATTGGTTGTACGTTGCCGTCTAGACCAGATGAAAAAATGTCTGTATATGTTGAATCTTAGAAATGTGGACTGTAGAGAGTGTTCATGCTATGTCGCAAACAGGGGTTGCAGAGATAGTTGAAAATGCGTCGCTGAGATTGCACATAATTTCTTTGCACTAGTTCACACACGTATATATTTATTTAGTGAAAACTGTAGGTCGAGATTGCACATAAAATGTTTTCACTTATTCACACACATACATAATGGTTTAGTGAAAACTGTAGGTCAAAATTGTACTTAAAATGCCAGATATAATTATGACATGCTATGCTAAGCTATGGTAATAGTATATTGTAAATCGACCCGGGTGAAAAAAAATATTTTTTTCCCACAAGTCGAAAAACACATGCAAATATTGGCAATGTTTCGCGATAGCGCAACTGTCAAATCGAATATTTCTGTATTTATATAAATTTTAATCTTCAGAAATCAACTATCAAGAGAAAATTTCGTTCTCAAACTGATAGGCTAAATGTGACTGCGAATAAAAACAGCTACATTCATTTTAGAAAAATATTTAAAACGTGACTGACAGTAGTCTATGCAGATTGATGATATAGTATATCATTTCGCTGAAAAATGATTTCTGCGATGAACATTCCACTTTTTTTTTTATTATTATGGCACGTTCATCACCGAGTCATTCTTAATAACGTCCAAATCAATCGCTCGCTTCGTTTCATTGACTGACGTATAAATCGGCTGTCGTCGTAGCGGTTGCGTTTATTTCGTCTGTGGTGGGTGTGTGTATGGTATATTATCGGGTACTGCTAACATGTGTGGCCTGCAGCTTGTTGCTGCGTGCCGGTGTCAGCATGCGTGTAACGGTGTGTACATATAAAAGTAAACAGCAGCTGCGTCTCGCCTCACATTAGCATATTCATTACCTACTCTGTGCCCAAATAAGGCGCTAAAAGTAGGCTAGAGCAACGACAAACACCAGTCGGCGTTTCGACGTGAAACGTGAAATTATACTATGACTTTATTAAAATTTCGCACAACTAGTGCTATAATTTCTTTTCGGAAACTGCTCATTTATATTTCCTCTCTTTCAACAGTTTTGAAAAAGAAAATTTATAAATAATCAAAAAAATGTATTTAAAACTACGCCATGTATAATTTTGAACACGTGAATAGTCTGCTCCACCAAATCAAAATGGCGGCCTAATTTATGCTAATGTGATGAGGCGACACAGGTCCACTATCCAAATGCATGCCGGTTATGGCGGGACACGTGTTTGCCCATGGCGGGCGATCAGCTAATCAAGGGGAGCCAGCGTCCAATATGGCGCTCACTTACCAAATACATTTACAACAATCAGCATTCTCTGAAATAACATATTGTAATAATAATAAAATATTGACATACGGTCCTGGGAATATATTTAACAGACCAAATAGGACCGTTTATTGACATTCATTAGGGAAACAATTTTACTTGGCCCTAATCCTAATAAAGGTTACCCGAGTCGAAGCGATATTTTATAATTTTTTGTCAATTTTTACTGAAAAATCGAAAAAGTGACGAGGCTTCGTCTATGGACTTCAAAATCGAGTCACCCAATTATGGCAATCAACGATAAAAATTGAGTTTCCGAAAACACCAACTTCCTATTCGCCTACAATGGCATTAATAGGATGAAAGCATGTTAAAAACTCTTACTATAAAAAATGATAGACTAAGTCTATGAGAAAAATTTTCAGGATTCTTCTAGAGAAACCGACATGGTCGCCATCTTGGAAAAGCGCCAAACACGTGGAATTTCGTCCAAACTTAAGAAAATTACGCCGTTTTCGACGTAAAAAACGTGCTTCTCCTCTGATAACTCTTTCTGTCTAGTTTAAAACTGGCATATTAAAATGACCTACAGCTTTCACGTACCTTGATGAAATTTTCAAAAAATCCCTTAAAATTTAAATAAAAGTATCCTTGAAAACAGCTGTTTTCAATTTGCGTCTTGGTGAAAACACTGTTGCGTTTTCTATAAGTCGTCAGGGGTCACCAGTATGGGAATATGGGGTAGTCCCTCGCGCCGGAGGTACCAGTATGTGATCGTTAGGGTCTCCAGTACAGGCTTGTAAGGGTGAACGAGAGAAACTGCCCAACATTCTCCATTATAACGTAAACTTCTTCTCCCCGTCGAATCGACGGTTCTAAGTAATTCACAAAACTCTTCTTCCGCTTGTCATGTTTATTTGTCTAGACATTTGGTAACAGCAACGTACAACCCCGCGCACGACACGTCTAACTTGACTCAGAGTGAGCGACCGGCGGCACGTCCGCAGTCGCTGAGCGTAATATCTGAAGTGCGGGAAAAGTACCAAGGCCGCATGGGATTCGGCCCTCTGCACCCAGCACCAAAGTACCGGAACGAGGCAGTCGTCCGCAGACTCACACGTCCGGAAGGCTGGGGATAACTGCCACATTAAAATAACGAAGTAAGGATCCTACATCACAACCTTCCTAAAACTAGCATTTTGTATTGATTAAGGGTTGTGACATAGCTATACCCAGGCACATTTTGCCACGTAATAATGTAGCCTAATGGTCGTCTCCACCACTTCCAAAGTTACATACACAAAAAATGGATTCTTTAATTTTAATTTAAACCCCATAAAACTTACCATTTCAGTGCGAGCGACGCATTACAAATGTTCACAACACATCTATGATTTAAATTGAAAATTAATATAGGTGCATAATTTCAGGCCAGCTCAAAATCTACACTACGCGTATTAGATTCTCAGAAAATGAGTCGGCAACGCCAGAAATGATATTTTTGTAAAAATGATTGATCTTCAGTGATTTTGCAACCATTGTCAACATCTCGACTTCTTTTTGTGAAGATTTTACTCGAAAACACTATAATTATTTGAAAATTGTTTTTTTCAATAAAATTATTATCTTCAATATTGCCATCTAATATTTAAAAAACATGGATATAGGGTTGTATTCACCACGTAGGCATACACCCTTTAATGCTGAAGTGCAATCCCTTTAACTCCAAGGTGGCCATATAATTTTATTTAATGGCCCATAAATTTACAACACACTCCCAAGAATATTCTAACAAGTGGCCCACAGTATTTTTGTAAAATGAAATGAATGTGGTTTTAGGCCACCTGTGTGCACATATAGGCTATTTAATGGCCCATAAATTTACAACACACTCCCAAGAATATTCTAACAAGTGGCCCACAGTATTTTTGTAAAATGAAATGAATGTGGTTTTAGGCCACCTGTGTGCACATATAGGCTAAACTGGGCCAGGAAAACCTCCTAAGGATGGTGATATGAATGAGAGGACACTTACCTCAAGACACAGGATTCAAAATTCGAATCTTGGCGGTCTGAGGGCGAACTTGCTACCTCTCGGTCACAGAGACTCCCCACAATATTGAATCTTTACGAGTGAGCAGAGAAAAAACGTTTGTTCTTTGAAACTTGAATGCCAGAGCGGGTTTCGAAACAGCGATCTCCGACTTCCGAGCATGCACAAGGTCCACAAAGACCGCGGCTCGCGAAGCTAGCTTTTTCCACAACTGCATCTACAGCAACATTCAACTATTTTTCTAGTGTTTTTTAAACGTATGTGCAACATGCCTCTAATACTGATGCATTGTATTGTGTTAATGGGATTGCAACATTACCATGATAAATCTACAACTACATACCTATAGCTAGAAATACAATATACTAAAAATAGATGCGTTAAAGCTTGCTTTTGAGAAAATGGAAACCGCGTGCCATTATTTTGATGTTATCATATTTAATTCCCCATTTTATGACTCACATCCCGGTGCATTGAATTTGTGTAATGTTACCCCCGCCGAATAATAAAAAAATATTCTAACGAAGAGCATTTCCACAAGATGAAACCAAACTTTGTATACATGTTTACATTTTCTTAACATTAGCTGTACATTATGAGATCTACAGATAGTCTATCATGTTAATATCTGGAAACGCTGGTGTCGAAGATGCAAGACTCACGACTATTTTATTTTTTTGGCACCCAGGTTGCAGTATTACATGGCTCCATCTGAAATTTTAGAAGTTTGTACAAACAATAAGTCATGCTATATAATTTATTGGTGAAATCACATTTTTTGTCAAGTGCAAGTGTATTTTTTCCCAATAGCAGATGTTTTACTACGTGTCTTTTAAATTGCCATTTAACAAATGTATCAAAAACAAAAAAAAGAAATGTTATTATCCACAATACAATGTAAACAAGGACTTTTTTCGTGATTGTCAGAAATAATACTTTTCAATAGATATTGTCAAAAAATATTTTTTATTGTTTTCAAACGCTCATCTTAATTCACACCTTTAGAAATATGTCTTCACCTATAGGCCCACCAGCGGATACTCATGTTTAAAGCCACAGTCCACTGATGATTATTTGCGAGACACTGCGGTCCCACAATTCAAAGTAACCCATCTGGAATTCCACAATGAAGTCACAACCCTGACCAACAAGGTCATATCGAGCTCCTCTTTGAGAGCAAACTCTCAAATCATAGTGAGACTATATGTATGAGGCGCCAAGTCCGCAAAAAAGACAACATTTGCATTAGGACAGTCCAACAATATGAGGACAGTGTAGAATCTGTTAGATCAATGTATACATTGCTGTTAGGACAATACAACACACATGAGGACAATGCTAAATTTGTTTGATAAATGCAATATAGATTCGGTCAATATAAATGGTGTCATTTGGACAATTAAAACATCATGAGGACAGTGCAAAACTGATTAGCTCAATGTAAGATGTGGTACATCAGTCTAACCCTTGTCACTAGGACAATGTAACTTTACTTTGATCATAATATACATTGTCATTAGGACTATGTAACTAACAGCAGGACAGTGTAATTTTAATTTGGTCAAAGTATCTGGCATTAAGACTATATAACTACCACGAGGACAGTACAATTGTAGTTTGATCAATATATCGCCCATTAGGACAATGCAATTAACATGAGGTGAATGAGACATTACTTTGGACAATGTAAATTGTATTAGGACAATGTAACCAATGTGAGAACAGTACATTAATTTGATCAATGTATGTGGCATAAGGACAATGTAACTAATATGAGGAGAGTGTAAATTTAATTTGGTCAATGTACCTGGCATTAGGAAAATAAAACCAACATTAGGACAATGTATCATTAATTTGGTCGGTGTAAAATGGAATAGGACAATAGAGTTGTCATGAGGACAATGTGGCCACCAAAAGTCAGTTTATCGTTCTATCCTAGGCGTATTCTATGCATATCAGTTTAATTTCTGTATTCCTTTTCACAAAGTCGTGTCTATAATCTATTATTTAACAGTGAGTTATAATTATGCTATTCACTTTTTTCATGCTTATCAAAAACGTTCGCATTTCACCTTTAATATATGTGTCGAACTGTTACCCATAATGTCAAACCCTGTATGTGTCATCGGCATTAACAATAATATAATAATAATATTTATTTCTTCTAAAGTGCTATTTCAACAGCACATTGCTCGTTAAACTGTTGAATGATAGGTCTATTCAATTTTCGATTATGTAAATGTACAATAATTAATGGAAATATTAACTGCAATTTGGAAATTATTTTACACAATATATTTTTTTGTTAGATTCCAACAATATCAATAGACTTCAAAATGAAATAATTGAAGAGAATTGTGCTGGATTTATCTAGCTATTTTTGTCAGGGGGGGGGGGGGGGGGGTTGGATCTGATATGTTAGGATCCCCAAGTCAATTATTGTTCTCGATGTGTTTATGCCTGTAATTAGTCAGTCACTATTGTGTACTTTAACTGTTATTATTGTGGGTGTTCGAATCGAGATGGAATCAACCCAGCAAACACGAGACATTGAACCAATGTTGGGTTAATGTTGGGCCGCCGTCGCAGAGAGTTGGTCAAGGTCTCATGCCTGCTGGTAAATGTGTCGTTGTTTCTGTATTCTGTGTTTTTCATTCGACTTTTGTGAATTATTTTCCATTGGCTTATTTCAATACAAATGTCATTTGGCCGATGATGTGCACATGTTTGGCCAACGTATCAGTAAATCGGTAACTAACTAACCATGATTAAAACAATTTGAAACAAACTGCCGTGTTTTCATGTCGACGTCGAGAGAAACTACGAGATTTTTCAGCCAAACACGTCAGATACGCAGTGCTGACAAGTGATTGGATGGGGGAATAAGGAAAATGCCAATCAAATCATACATTTTATAATTCTGAACGTCACAGTAGATCTGCCTGTTGTATAAGCTGGCCTCTATCATGTCTATCAGAAAAGAGTCGCCGCATTATAATATAATTATTTATACGGACCCAAGCATTGTACTCTATAGGCTCTAACAAAATTAATCAGATGCGTCATTCAGTCATGTAAGGAAATAGCGGAGTGGGCGTAGTTTGGAGAGAAGAAGATTTACACTGGGTCCATTATGGATAACAGTGTGACATATATATTGAAGGTCAAATCAAGGAATATAGAAAGGTCATTCCTATATTCCTTGATCAAATACATGTCTCATGGTTCGTGTTTAGTAGGCCTATGTTGCGGCGTCTGTGATCGCCAGGAGTGGTGATGACGACGGTCATTATACGCTATAGCAAACACGACAGGCTGAACCGCGACAGTTGTTTCAACCATAGACCTCTGTTCTAATTCTCTGGTTTCAACGTTGGGCAAGCATCGTTGACGATGGACCGTTAAACACAAATGGCTCAATGTCACGCGTTTGATGGATAAATCTACCTTATCTTATTAAACAACGATATCACACAACTTCTAAGTTTTTAGGCTCACGTTAAGCAAATAATAACCATTAATAATTCGAATAAAGCAGGTAGGCCTATAAATAAATATAAACGGCAAACATTTTGTAAACAACAGCCTCGCGTTTGTAAACAACAGCCAGCTCCCTTACCTGTACCGAAACGCAGTGCTACACTGTAAATCAAGCGTTTAGCCATTAAACAGAATGCTAAACAGGTTTGTTGTCCTTCGTTTCACCACCCGTTTAAATGATTAGTTCTAACGTATTTTAAATTGATACGTGTTTAGGTATCATGGGTATGAAGCGTTTAGAAACTAAACATGTCTCAAGTCATCACATGTTTAGCTTGGTCAACTAAACAGGTCACACAAATGACATGTTTAGGCTCCAGGCATTTAGCTGGTAAACGGGTCTCCATTCCCCACGTGCTTAGCATCTGTTCTAAACATCCAAGAAGATTGGGCCGAAGTATAGTATTCCACCCCTAAATCAAATAACAACTGAATGATGGCAGTGATTGGCTGATCACTCTGTCGTCATTGGTCGATGTAGAAATACCATAGTTGAACCAAAGATTGGAATAATTTTTTTGCATTGTCACATTTTTTGCTGATTATATATAGCCTATATTTAATAGAGTACCAACTGTGAAGTAATGCTATATATATTATGCCCGTTAGATATAGGCCTACATGCCTACATGATATTTCGTCTCTATATCTCGCTTAACTGGTAAATGCGCAGCACAAAAATAAAAAAAACTTCTGCAGTTCTAGTCTATGGACATGTTTACATCATATGGTCATAAATATTAAGAAGCCAATATAAAATCACCGATTTTTTATGGTTTTAGCCTGATTGAGTCGCTTTAACTGACTGTATGTAAAACACGACGTCCTGCACCTGCTTGGGCGTTCTGTGATTGGAACAAGGCTTAGATTTGAGATATGTGATTGAACGATAAACACTGATGAAATCATGGAAGCAATGTGGGCATGTGTAAGATCAAGGAGGTTATAAAGTTGTATGCATATATATCTATAACCTCCTTTATAAGATGCTGGGGGAAGGGAAGGCGAGCACAAGGGAAGGAAGGTCCCCCCCCCCCCCCCCCCTAAGCTGCATACTTTCAACAAGCCAATACATTGAACCAATGCTGGCTTAATGACTCATGGCTCAATGACTCATGGTAGGCCTATAGCTGCAGTCTTCAATTGAGAAAGGTTACGTTGTAGGCTCTGGTGCGGCCCCAGACGATGGGCCGGCATTAATCCACCCTTGGATCACCATCTGGAAGATATTACCAACAGCAACTGTGAAAAGTGGTACCCCCTGGCGAGTGATAAGAAACATGAAGGATCATTTCATATTGCACATATACATGATACGTGATCGAGTGCATACAGCTTTACATCGTCCTCATGTGCATAACATTGTCCACATGGCAGTGCTACTTGCAAACTGTCACGTACAATGACTTCATGCCGGTTACATCGTCTCAATGGTAATAACCAAACAAATGTCGCATTCTCCTAATGTTAGTTAGGTTACATTATCCTAACACAATGTAGCTTACATTGACCAAAGCAATGTCCAACTGACCTCATATTAGTTACATTGTCCTGATGCAAGGTACATTGACCAAAGTAATGTCTCATTCACCTCATGTTAGTTGCATTGTCCTAATGGGCGATACATTGATCAAACTAAAATTGTACTGTCCTCGTCTTAGTTATATTGTCCTAATGCCAGATACATTGAATAAATTCAAATTACACTGTCCTGTTGTTAGTTACATAGTCCTAATGACAATGTAAAGTAAAGTTACATTCTCCTAGTGACAAGGGTTAGAATGATGTACCACATTTTACATTGAGCTAGTCAGTTTTGCACTGTCCTCATGATGTTTTAATTGTCCAAATGACACCATTTATATTGACCGAATCTATATTGCAATAATCAAACAAGTTTAGCATTGACCTCATGTGTGTTGCATTGTCCTAACGGCAATGTATACAGTGATCTAACAGATTCTACACTTTCCTAATATTGTTGTACTGTCCTCATGCAAGTGTTGTCTTTTTTGCGGACTTGGCGCCTCATATATATGGGCAATTTTCTCACTACGGGTCAATACAGGCTACACCAAGTATGAAAACAAATCCTCAAAGTATTGCTATTATCAGTTTTGTTCCACTGTAAAACCGCTTTTTAAATGGCATTTGCAACTCCGCCATGATAACAACTATTTAAGATTTTCACCAGGTTATATATTACTGAGTGAACACCGATCTAATGTTATGGTAGTGTCAAGGGAAATGCAATATAAAATAATAATGCTCGTTAAAGTGATAGACCCCTGTTCAAAATTCGCGGGACCACGGGGGGAAACAGACAGCACCGATCCCAACAAACATGAGACGTTTGTCCAACGTTGGTTTACTGCTGGCCCACCGTCTACGACGCTGGCCAAGCAGTAAATCAACGCTGGGCCAACGTCTCATGTTTGCTGGGATGTAGTCTTATTCTCATAATTATACATTATTATATGTAAAAACGTTGGTTCATTGTTGGCCCACCGTCTACGACGCTGGCCCAACAGTAAACCAACGTTGGACCAACGTCTCAAGTTTGCTGAAATGTATCCTCATATACATTAGTATGTGTAAAAACAGTTTCTGAAGAACTATTTGCATCGTGAGAGATATACAATTTGTTATGCGATACCTTAATATTTTCTAGTAGATAGCTCACTTGATTGTTTTAGTTCGAAATGACCGACTGAAAACATGGGATATCGCATCCTAAATTTCATAGCTCTCACGCTTATAATCGTTCTGTAGAAACACATGTATACAAATGTATATGATGATACTTAGGCAAATAACTTAGATTAGCGACTGTCAGTGCATGTCCCTTCCATAGTGGTCGACGGGTTTCATACCGGGCTATCCCAGCAAACACGAGACGTTGACCCAATGATGCTGTGATGTTGGGCCAGAGTCGCAGACGATGGCCCAACATCACAGCATCATTGGGTCAATGTCTCGTGTTTGCCGGGATGGTATGTAGGTTTATACGCTGCTAAAATTTGGTCGCCCTCTTTGTTCATATTCGACATATATAAAGGTATAGGACCTTCTCGAGTCGTCATGGTAAATCAAACACACCCGCACCCGTCATAAAATCACCTCTTTAAATGGATCGGCCTTACATAGGTCTATATACTTCATAATCACTCGACGCCAGTCACTGAGAGAGAAATGAAGATGAGCCCCTGACAGTCTTGTTCTAGAGATGAGAGCAGAACTACCTTTCCATGTACCGATATTAGAAAAAAAATTATTGACTAATTATGAGTCGGAATTCCAGGGAAGCCAACACTTACCCTCATCCCATCCAGAATCGTAGACGTGTAGCATTAAAACTGTAATAAATCCGGATTCTGTAGTGTCTTAATCATGCAGGGTATCCTGGCACTACGCGATGGCTCGTTAAATTCGGCTGTGAACCCTTAACCCAGACGTACTCGGTTCGATTCCTTAGGTACCATGGCAAATACAGAACCACTGAAATCATATTGAAATTAAACAGCATGTTGTGCTGGGCATAATTATAAACCGGCAAGTAAATGCACAACAACACTAGATGGACACAGCTGCAGGTCTGAAACGATTTGACTTATTCGAGCAATGTAATTGTATTTGTAATATTTATTCTTTTCTATAAACATGATTTATGTATCGATGTAAATATTAACACTGAGTTCACCTATTCCATTAAAACAGGGCAATATATTCATGTGTAATCTTGGTCGTGTGGTGGAGTTTCTGAAGTAAGTTTATATTTGTAAGGTATCCCTGAGGCGTGTTAGGCACACATTGATCAGTTGATATACATATTCAAACCATTTTGTTTCTTTTCTTATATATTTTACAGTGGTAGGTCCCATAGACATAATATTTTGATCACAAAGACCGTACGAACGCCTTAGTAACGATTTTTGGGTTAACTGTATTATCTTGGCCTTTTTGTTGGTATGGCAGTAATTGCGACCGAGGTGTCCCAGCAAACACAAAACATTTGCATAATATTTGTACAATGTTTGAGCATGCTGCTCCGACGTTGTACAAAGTGTCATAGAAAAGTTTTGTGTTTACTGGGGTGCTACGTTTATTAAGGACTACTGTAAAATACTGAAACTTTTTTTCAGAGAATTTCAGGGTGCCAATGTGTACCTCAGATATATTTTACTAAGTCCAGACTCGCTGCGAAATGTCAATCCCTCACTCATACCCCACTCCAGTTCAACATACAAACACACCGCAAATCACATAGATTGCTCATCCGTCCCGTTCAAGTTACGGGTGTCGCCCAAATTCTACAGCTCATTGTCGTCCTCTATCCATGCGTACAGTCGACCACGAATATTTAACATATGTGCTGTGGCCACATTCTTGCGCCCACCTCGACTATTTTTTTTTTTTTTAATTTGCAATATCAAAAAAATACATGAAATGTTTTTAATGGACTAAAACATGTCAATTAATTGTAGAGTATTTAGGTAGAACAATAATAAGACACACTAAGGGGTCAAATGATTTACCAGCCTGTAGGAATAAAAAATAAAAAATGTTTATTCTAAATATTTAACTCCGGGCGAGCGGACAAACGAACGAACAAGGCTATGGTTCACTTTTTTAACCATTTAATAACATGCTCGCAGCATGTTAGACCAAGAGACGAAGAAGTGGACCCGCTTTGATCACAAAAACATTACACTTGCGTAACAGTAGCTTACCAATGCGGCTAAATTGAACAAATTTTGAATCTATACGTACGGTGAAGTTATGAATATTAATGATAATATGTCAGAATATTCAGGTAGTTTTCTGTTGAAGGTATTCAATTGGGTTTATTCTACTACCTTGGTTGAACAAGTGGAACATATGTTAATTAAAATAAAATATAATTTGCGCCACAACTTTAATTTAGACCATGTATAATCCAGATATATTATGTGAATGCTTCCGAGATGAAATTCGATTTCTTATTATTGTGCCATTTTGGGAAAGTTAAATATATAGGAAATATTATATTGAGATATTTAACCTAACCATTTGAAACTTAGAGTCGTATTAATCCACCTTTTTTCAAATTTCATGGGTTTTTTCAATGTTAAGGTGAACCAAGGCAATGTGTTTAAATAGCAACATTTAACATGGGTCAGTTCACCACTGGGATATCAGAAAATGTATAAAACACCCCTAAAAGAATAGTTTACGGCATGGCAATAATTACCAAAATATTACTGGAGCATTATGATTAGAGACTAAGTAGTTGATAAACTCACTTATTTAGTTTGCGACTCGTATAAGCAAACTTATATTTCTTCTATAGAAAATTGCGAACTGCGAACTTAGATCACTTCACCTCTGAGCCCTTGTTGTGCAAGTATGTACAACAAAACTTCGATTTTATTTAGGTTTTAAGAATGGGCTTAATATTCTATCCAAGCTATAAATAGCCACATTTGATCCAGTGATCGTTTGACATGTTCCATGGTCATGTTAGTAGGGCTATCAAGATTTGAACAAAGCTCTTCCTTGAACACCATATTAGTGGGTCATGGCACGGTCCACTGAACAACCCCAATTTGTTAGTATACGCTGCTGGGAACCACCCTCTCGACCCCTCTTATTTAAATAACGAGTCCCACCATTTTACCCGATTGTGTCTCTTATTATCCTAGCAAACACGAGACGTAGACCCAATGTTGGGGTAGTGTTGGGCCAGCGTCGCAGACGGTGGCCCAGCCCTACCCCAACATTGGGTCTACGTCTCCTGTTTGCTGGGTAATTCCAATTTACCACAACATTGAGTCAACGTTTCGTGTTTGCTAGGTAACTCCAATTTTAATCAACCACCCAAATTTAAATGTCGCTTCAATGTTGGGCCAGCGTCTGCTATTTATGGCTTCAAATTGAATCAACTTTGGATCAACATATTCAGTTTCTTGTGTCGCGGCCGATTATATGCGTCGCTGCCGATACAATATATCGTCTACGACGTTGACCCATCATTGAATCAGGGCTGGGTATGGCTAGCTGCCCTCGCAAATTGTGATGTACCGGTATGCACTACTCGCTTCAGTAACTGTCACGCATCTTGCAATGGTGTAGTATCTGTACGAGGTTTTTTTCAAGGACTTCGAAGTGCGTTGATAGGACTGCAGTACTGTACTGGACCAAACAGTAGTACAAACAAAAAGTGCGAACTGTATTGGGCGTATTTTTTTCTGAGGACAACCATCAAGATGCGAGGTCTCACGCTAATTCTGCTGACAGCGTTTATCTTGGTTTTGGCGTTGGCTAATTGCCAAACCGTTACCACTGAAGGTGAGTGGATAACTGATATTTCTAACGCGTTAATGCGGTTATCGTATCAATATATTCAAGCATTATTGAATAAGAGAAAGAAAGGGGAATATAAATGTACGATGACTTCCACCTTAGTAATCTCCAGTAATGCGAGTTTTCAGCTAATATAATGAATTAAAGGTACCCACATTGAAAAAATTATATGTTATATTTTTGTTACTGTACATAATAAAACAGTTTGTTTTTTTAAGTTTTAAACATGTTTAAATACAATTTTTATATGATATATTTCTATTTCTCGCTAAATGTGCATAACAATTGTGTAAATATAGGCGTTTCTGGGATGAATGTCACATATTTTGTCATATTATCAGTTACACAAACGTTCATTTATAGTGATGTTTTATGCTAATAGTTTGTTTACACTATGTAGAAATAAAATGCTCTATAATCTTTATTAAGCACCAAAATCACGTTTTAGGAGCTGCTAACTACTGGTAATGATTGACACTTATATTCTAGCTTGCATTTTAAAAAATGATGTTAACAATGTGGGGACCTTTAATAAGCTCAGCATTATAAAATACACGTTATCATTAATGATTATTATTATCATGCATAATAGTTGACATTTCATCTGGACAACTGTGTTAGTCTGTGGGCTGAGTCTCCAAAAATATTTGTTCGTGTTACTTTTCTGAGAATTAGGTTACTTGGTACCAAATTAAAGCGTATCATCTCTAGATTAAATCTAGACCGGGGTACCTTATTGAAGTTGTCCGAAAAAAAGGATAAAAATGGACAAAAGCGCACCTACCCCAAATTGCTGGAAATCATTTTTTTTTTTTTTAAATGTATAATTATGACGGTATACAATTACCACTTCTTAACTTTTATAAAAGGCTGGTCCCTCGTAATTATTTTTGTGAAGTAGGCAAGACCCGGAGCAGGAGCTTGTAAGCTGTATTTTCTTAAAACTGAAGACTATTGGTCTAGGCCTATATCTAGGCCTAGGTCTAGGCCTATATGCACCCTCTAGCTTTTCTTACTAAGAATTAGGATCATAGCTTTCCAATCTGGGCTATTGTATTATTTTTGTGTCCAGATTATCAGAACTTAAGAAACATGCACAAAAAAAGAGCTATTTGTTATGTAAAAAAAACAATTAACTCATTCAAGACGGCACTTTCAGTACATACATGTTTCTGTGGACGGGACATTTTTTAAATGTTTACTTTTTATATAACACTAGTTATCTCGGGCTCCGTCCTGTACCGTCGAAGTAGCTTGCCCGAGATATCTCGGGCTCCGTCTGGAATGAGTTAAAACGCACCAAATCGCTGTTGTAATGTGATTTATTATGTTGCTCTTTTGATGGCAAATTGTAATGGTTATGGGGTACGTATGGTTATGGGGCACCCCAGCAAACACAAGACATTGACCCGATGTTGTTTTGGTGTTCGCCCAACGTCGTAGACGGTGGACCAACTTTAAAACAACATTGGGCCTTGGTGGAATCTCAGTGATAGTAGCCCTGCTATTTATTCACATATCTCAGTGTGTAAGTTTGCGCTATTTGCACCATATACGCCTACAATGTTTTAATTTGATTATAATTATTCTCATTCTTTCACAGGTACAACGGCGAGTTCAGGCGAGTCACAAAGTAAGACATTATCTCATAATTTATTATTATTATTATTAATCATTAATTAATTACTCTTTCATCTTGATCCGTTTGATTAGCACGTTAAATCACTGTTACTTGGGAAATGATTGTGTGTTTATACGTTAATATTTGCGAAATGGCTTAGTCTAAATTTAAACAAATATCATTAATTTTCGCTCATTTCAGGTTGTGAGCAAAGGGTTAATATTACAATAAACAGACAGATATTTATCGACATTACTAATGGAATTTCTGACTGATTTGTAATTATATATATAATTTTCATTATAAATAAAAGAGGGTGTAATTTGTAAGTGAGTGGATTACTGTTCGCACCACATACAATATATGTTAATTTATTGTAATTGTTCTCTTTCTTTCACAGAGACAACGGACAGTTCAGTCGAGTCGGAAGGTAAAACATCATCTCATAATTAAAATCAGTGAATAATAATTATTTCACAGCTACTAGGACTGAAATCCATTTAAAACCATTTTATTACCACATTAAATCACTGTTATTGGGAAAGAAATGTGTGTTTAAACAATAATATTTACAACAGTTTATGTAATCTTATTTAAAAAAAATATGAGTAATTTTTACTCACTCGAGGGGTCGCGGTGGCGAGACACAACCTCGAGGGAGGGGGCATTTAATTCAAATAACTTGACGGGCGAAGGGTTAATAATACAATAAACATATAGATATTTATAGACATAGACTTATTTGTCATTATTATTAATTTTCATTATATAGAAAAGAGGGTATGTTTTATAAGTAAGTGGATCTAATGTATTTCTGTTCGCAACACATAAAACATGTTAATTTAATTATAATTATTCTCTTTCTTTCACAGAGACAACGGAGAGTTCATCCGAGTCGGAAGGTAAGACATCATCTCATAATTATAATCAGTGAATAATAACTATTTTATCGCCAGTCACGACTGCAATCTATTTCAACCCATTTTATTAGCACAGTAGGGGAGACTGGGGTAGTTGGAACAAAATTTTGAAAAAATATTTAATTTTTATATGATGAAGTCCAGAAGTATTCAACTATAGATTCTATATTCAGCATACTTTAGTCCATTCTCAAATTGAAAACAAAGTAGAGTCAGAAAAACATGTTACAGTTAGATTTGTTATTGCTCGAACAAATCCCACACTTGTGGTTAGTTCGAACATAGAATGGGGTGTGTCTGAACAGTGCTGAATGTACCAGATATTTTGTGGGGTTAATCTGAACAGTCGAACTAGCCCCATTTTATTTGTTCTTTGTTCGAACAAACCCCACATGAACGTATTTTGAAAAATTCTATATATAGAACTAACCTCATAGAAGGCAACCTCATATTTATAAAGGATTATCAACTTCAGTTAGGGCACCAGTACAACTATAGGAGTTGAAACTGTCAGGTTCAATGGCAAACATTCAGCAAAATAAGATTTTCTTCGACAGCAAAAAAATACTTTTTACCCATTAAAATAGAAAAAGTGTTTTTACTTTTTCATATTTTGTTTTGAAAAAATCTTTGAACATGAAGTCAAGGGTAGGCCCACTGATACAGTCCTTTCCAAGGAGGAAGCACAGAACGAAAATACATTTACTGTCAAAGTTATGGGTACCGTACTGCTCTGACTAACCCCTGTGCGAACTAGCCCCGGTCTTCCCTACATCACTTTATGCCATATGAACAGCCTTGGAAAAAAGGAAATAATGTCACGGACATTAAGCCATATTTATTTTAAAATCCCCAGTGATAAATAAGCCTAAAATATGTTATCCACGTCGGGATCGTGACAATTTGACCCTCAAAACGCATTAATCCTTTAACCGCCAAATTGTTCAATTTGAATTTTCACCCACTTGAAGTTGTGGATCGCTGACGCGATCCACAACTTCAAGTGAGTGAAAATTATTCAGATTTGACAAAATGGAGGTCAACTCTTTTTAAATCTTTCTGGTTGATGTCACATTTTAACTTTAACATATTTAAAATGTGATACTTAATGTGCTAATAAAAAATGAAAACCCGAATAAATGCGGCACCGGCGGTGAAAGGGTTAAGTATCTGTTTATGACAGATGAATAGCATTGGATAAAAGGCAATAATGCCACAGGGATATAGCCATAACTATTTTAAAATCCCCAGTGATAAACAGGTCTAAAATATTTTATCTGAGTAAGAAATCATCTCATAATTATATTCACTGATTAATAACTCTCTTCCAGCTAATCACGACATAAATCCATTTTAACCCATTTTATTAGCACATTAAAGCAATGGTATTGGGTAAGAAATGTGTGTTCAACATTGATATTTTGGTCTGAATTAAAACAAATATGAGTAATTTCCACCCACTTAAAGTTATGGGTCGCGGTAGCGAGACACAACTTTAAGGGGTTTAAAATTTAAATTAACTTGGCGGCAAAGGGTCAATATTATAATAGACAAACATATATTTATTGACATTATTAAAATCAATTTCACTCTTTTACAAGAGGGTGTTTTATGTAACTAAGTAGAGCTGATGTATTTTATTTTAATATATTCATAATGATTCTCTTTCTTTCTTTCACAGAGACAACGGAGAGTTTAGCCGAGTCAGAAAGTAAGACATCATCTCATAGTTATAATCACTAATTAATAACTCTTTCGTCGTCACACTACAATCCATTTTAGTTTATTTTACTAGCACATTAAATCGCTTCTGTTGGGAATGAAATCTGCGTTTAAATATTAATATTTGCAACAGTTTAGTATAAAATTAAACAAATACGAGTAAATTTTCACCCACTTGGGTCGCGGTAGCGAGACACAACTTTAATGGGCTAAAAATTTAAAATAAAAAACTTCGCGAGCAAAGGGTCAATGTTATAATAAACAGGCAGACATGTATTAAGAACAATTTCTGACTTATATGTCACTATTATATTTAATATATCCAAGAGGATAGGCCTATATGTTTTGTAAAATCAGAGGTTATATTTTTAAAATCGACCTGCTAACTGTAGGCGTCACCCCCCTCCCCCCCCCCCCCCCATTCTCCGGGCGAGGGGTTGATACACGTCAATTAATGTTATTGACATAATTATGTTGTAAATACGCCTGTTAACGCTCCAGTGGCATAAGAGGTAAATAGCGATAATGGATTAATTATGTTTGACATATGAGTAATGTCACGAGCATGTAAATATAGCCATAGCAGTTTTAAAATCCATAGCGATAAATAGGCATAAAACATTTTATCCATGTCCGGATTATGGCAATTTTACCCATTAAACGCTACATTAATCCATTTACTATTTCAGCAACTTGAAGTTGTGTCTCACTACCACGATCCACCACTTCAAGTGGTTAAAAATTAGTTGTATCTGTGCAATTTGAGTTATAATATAAGAGAAAGACGTGGCGCAATGGCTAGAGCGCGGAGCTTTGCCAATGTCGCTGCCCGCTTCATTTGAATACCTATGTTGTGTCGACGGCCATTAGAAATATGTTAACTCTTTTATTGCGGGGTCCGTCCTTATACGTCAGAATCTGACGTCTACAGACGTCAGATTCTGACGTATAAAGACGGACCCCGCGCAGAAAGGGTCAGGGTTTAATTACTATAATCCGGACTTTAAAAAAAGGTCTAGCATCACAGTTTACTTGTATGTTTTGCAGCCACGTGGTTCGGATTACAAGATTGGGTAGTTGTGATCATCTTTATGGGAGGATTTGCCCTACTCATCTTTATCATCATTCTCTGTGTGATTTGTACCATGGGACCCAAGGTTAAAAACTGATCTGGTGAATGGGTGTATAACATACATTGCAGATATATAGGTAAGTGATATTCTTGGTAGTTACAGTCAATTAAGTAGCTTTTTGACGTGTTTTTTACCCTGTGGTATATATGCCAATTAGAAAACCATGCTTATAATTATTCCAATAATGTATTCCTCCGTCCAAATAAAAACATTGAATAAAATAGGTGTTTACAACTCACTTGTACTAAAATTAAGTTAATTATTACCTGTACGACTCCTTTGTTTAACACATTTTTCCAATTTTTACAGTCTCAATAGTCTAAATATAGAACTCCACTCAAAATAAAATTACAAATTTATAATATACTTATGCACATATTTAGTCTATAATGATATACAATGTGAGTGTCCATTTACGAGAAATTTCAATTATATTTTTTCCACTTTACTAGCTAATAGCTTTACTTTAAATACTTTGTGATTTCGAGGTTTCCACACATAGTGGCATGATTACTTGACTCTTTATTTTTACTTTCAGAGGAATTATTTGAACTGTAAACGTATACTGCCAAATGAGACGTATTTGATCAACGAGCAGCAGACGTATATATGCGACAGAAGACGATCCATCTTTTTCTCTGCACTAAGGTTCTGAACATTACTGGGATATATTCTAAAAGTTTGATGCAAGTGTCAATTATAATTTTTTTATGGCCAAGTTGTTTTTATCTCAACCTATATTCAGTGTTGCGACAAAAATAAGTAATTCATTGAAAAGGGTGTGGATTTAAAAAAACCTCTGGTTTGTAAATTATTGTCATGTCTTTTTAATTTTCTCTTTCTTTAAAGGTCGCAATTAGGTCATTCTTCAACAATATTGGAAACGAATAATTACAGTACTCAAATCATTTCAAGACGTATAATTTAAACATGACAAAAATCAAACCTGACGAGTTGCTGGATTAATAATGTATTTATAATGTTCGTCCACCGTCCACGACGCTGGGCTAACATTCAACCAACATTGGCTCAACGTCTTGTGTTAACTGGCTCTAGTAGCAATCCACTCCTAGGCGTGTTCAGCCTGGTCGAGGCTTTCGGTATTGTGTTAGACAACCCAGTAAACACAAAACATTTGTATAATATTTGTACAATGTTGAACCAACGTCGAAGACGTTGGGACGACGTTGTACAAATGTTATACAAAAGTTTTGTGTTTGCTGGGAATGCCCCGTGAAAAACAAGGTATCACAACTACATTGTTGTAAATGAACTATCTCAGTGAAAACAAAACATTTTTTAATGCTAAATCTGGCTTTTCAATTCACGATTTAGATACATACTATCAATTCACAACAGAATATGTATTTTACCCACCCACCCCCCTTCTTAGAAGTTGTAACAGCAGTATAATGTAGTCAACGATAATGATATTACGTCCCTTTGGCAACAAGTTAAAATAATACAACAATTTAATTTAGCAACGAGAGGATTGAAAGCTATTTTGACTCTCTGACTTCTAAATTTTGTTGTTATTTTTTAACATCGTTGCTTTTAGTTGCCCTCACATTTTAAACCAGTTCATTACAATTTAATGGTTTATGAAAATATGAAATAAAAACAAAAACAATCCGAAAGGGGATGTGTCCCTCCAAAATGCAAAGACTGAAAGTCATGTTTCCTATAAATATATGCTGATCATTCACCTAGGATACATGCCGGCTGAACGAGTGCAGCGGACCTTGGTCAGCCCTCCCATCCAGCACACATGGGACGTTAGCCCAACGTTAGTTTACTGTTGACCCACCGTCTACGACGTTGGCTCAACAGTATACCAACGTTGGTCCAGGGTCTCATGTTTGCTGGGTACTTCACAAGTATTACACAGAGGCCCTATGTGATCATTAACAATATAATGTATACCTAAACGATTAGTACTTCTATGACAAAATGCTATAATAACTGCTTAAACAAGAAGTTGTACCTCTATAAAAATTCATCAAAACTATATCCTGGTAGTAGGGTCGGCCTAATCTGAAAGTAGAGGTGTTATAGCTCTACTCCAGTTTAGTTCAGATCTTGGGTTCAATTTCATAATGCCAGTTGATTTTGTAGCCGAATATGATCTTACTGGTTATCGTATGATTTGTGTTACATAACATTGCTGTTATTCATGTGTACATATTATTCACATTTCTGGAGGCCTAATAAACTATTTTTTATAAAACTAGCCTTTCTTGTATTACTATTGTTCTCGCATTATGCGAGCTGTATTAGGCCTCCACTTGGTGAACAGTTGTGACCCATTTTGCAAATCCATCTGACCCAGTAGTCAGACATGGTGTTTTTTCACAGAAAATAAGGAATGATTTGTCTTAAAATGTAATTTATTACCATCCCATTCCACAGAATTAAATCTTAATTTCCATATGCTCGCCCAAATATCCGAAACATCCCTACTAGAGAACTACTACTGGTCACGTCAAATATGAATGCAATCCAACCGACCACGTTCAGAAGACTTTGAGTGGCCATCTTGAAAAATAACCTTTTATGGCTGGGTACTAGCACATAGGTGATACCATTAAAGAAGAAAATGTTAACTTTCTAGTGAGACCTAAATTGACTTACATCCCCTGCCACGGCGGCGTCAGCAGCAAAAACACGATAAACACAGTCGCTATAAGCATCCCCATCCCCAGACTATCGGGATGCTTACAAAAATAACTCTTTTTCTCTGTAGCTGATTTTATCACAATATTTTTATTGCACTTTCATCTGAAGAATACATACGTTGCAATAAACATGCAGCATTAGTAATCGCTGTAATCCGGATGTGGTACTTTAATGCTGGATCAGACACAACCTCAGCCAAGGTTCAAAAGTTTCATGTAAAAAACTGTAGCCTGCAATAGTCATTGTACCCTTATCCTGCTAAGTAAATTTATTTAAATTTTCAACCACTTGAGGTTGCGTCTCGCTACCGCGATCCACAACCTCAAGTGGTTGAAAATTACTCATATTTGTTTAATTTGAGACCAAACATTTTCAAATGTTGATGTTTAAACATTTCATTCCCAATAACAGTGAAATAATCGTTTAAAAAAAGGAATAAAAACCACTATAGTTGTGATTAGCAGGCAAAGGGTGAACATATGGTAACCTGAAAGATATGGAATACGTATTTCTTTACGTTTTTATTCAACTTCGGGTCAGAATTACCGTAAAGTGAATAACATAATAAGATTTATCTTAACTTTTCAAATGAAAATAAGAGAAAGTTAGGATAATCTTAATTTTAGGATTCTTAGTGCGATCTTAACTTTATCTTATTTCCATTAGAAAAGTTAAGATTTATCTTAACTTTTCAAATGAAAATAAGAGAAAGTTAAGATAATCTTAATTTTAAGATTCTTAGTGGAATGAGCCCCTGGTGCAGGCACTCTCATCACTATTATGGGAAACAACCTTCCATGGGAGGCACCTTTTGTATACAAATGAGACTGTTGTCTTGAAAGGACACATTTATTATTGTATCCAAAGGTGGCCGCTCACAGCAGGTTCTATTGTATGTCAAACCAAATGTAACAACGTCATATACCAATTTTATCTTGGATTGTGCACGAAAACGATAAATGGATAAATTATTAAAATGCATTTTCATAATCTAAGTCACCTTGGGAAATCAATAATTTTAACCCTCAAAGCGCTGACATACTTTCGTATAAACTATGACCAAATGTTTTTTTTCAATTATAAATCATCATAAATGTCTTAGTTAGCTGTTTCTCCTTTATTTGAATACCTATGTTATGGGTCATTATAATTTTTTTAATTCTCACAGTGCGGGGATCGACTTTAGACGTCAGAATCTGACGTCTACAGACATCAGATTCTGACGTCTAAAGTCGATATCCGCACTGTAAGGCTTAAAATACACAGCATGGACACAGCAGGCAAAATGATTGGTGAGACCTTCTCACAGTCAAGCATACAGTTTACAATACACTTTTACATGTATTATATGTATGTTAAAGAAAATATACTATAAAATCAATACTTGTCGTATTGTGTCGAACAGAGAAATACAATAATAAATTGCTTGTGGTTCAGCTGACACAAGGTTTAAGCCTCAAAGCGCTGAAATATATTTATATGAACCAAAAGACACAAGATGTTTTTTTCAATAATGATAAATGTCTTTGTTAGTTCTTTCCGCTTCATTTCAGTACCTATGTTATGGGTAGGCCTAAACAGCCATTGCAAATATTTTTACTCTTTCAGTGAGGGAATCGACTTTTTACGTCAGAATCTGACCTCTAAGTATAGATGTCAGATTCTGACGACTAAAGTTGGTCCCAGCACTGAAAGGGTTAGGGCTACATGATGGATGACTTAATTAAACCATTAAAGTGATAATCACGTAGCGCTTTTAGTATTTTTATCTGTCCCTCAAACAAAGTAATGCAACTAAATTTGCATTGAATTAGCTAGATTGGCATGTATGGTTTTATTCCAATTGTACACATGTACCAGGAAGTACTTTTTACACATTTATATTTTCACAAATTTATATCTTATAACTTCCCAGCAGGCACAATACGTTGGCCCTATGTTGATCCAACGTTGGTCCACCGCCTACGACGCTGGTCCAACATTAGATTAACATAGGACCAACGTATTCTGCCTGCTGGGTTGGTGTTTAAAGGGATGAAATCTATAATAGTCATTTAACAAATAAGAATCGATGGTGCTAGTGAAACATATTGAATTGTAAATTAATAAAAAAAAATGCACTTCAATGTTAGAAAGTGCTTTGACGAATTAGTAAGGAAGAAAAAATTATTGGGATTTAAATTATTCTCGTCACCCACTCGTTTACTGTCTCGGTACCGCAGTCTGTGTAAGTGAAATTTTTAATGAACATTTTTCAGGTCCTCCAAATACAAATAATAATACTTTAAATTAATTAACATACTGAATAGCACAAAAAAGGTTAAATGAAAACATAAAGCAGTGGTACATAGCAGCACCAGAAATACATAATACTCGCAAATTGTAATATAATAAAAAAAATGTGTTACATAAGTGTACAACCCAACCAGCAATAACCATTTTGAATAAAGAAAATCACAGACGTATGTATGGACAAATAGAGAATCTCTCCATGACAGATTTCCATCCTCAATACGGTGATAGCATTGTCAATGTAGTCAAGCTAGATCTACTAGATGCCATACCTGTAACCCAGTAAACACATTTTTATAACATTTATTCAACGTCGGCCAAACGTCTTCGACGTTGGTCCAGCATTGTACAATTGTTATACAAATGTTTTTTGTTTACTGGGAACAGAGAGATACCAGTGGGGTTATGGGTTAAAGTCCAAAGAGCCATTATTAACAGCTATATTTGGAGAACCACTATTGTTATCAAAAGCTATTTTTAAATCTTGTAGTTTCTGAGGTTGCCAATGACCTTGAAAAATAAAAAAAAATATGACTTTTTAAATCGAAAAAATCATGAATTATTAAGCCTACAGTAAATGAGAAAATGTAACATGTGTGTCGAAGGTGGAAAATCATGCCTTTTTCATGACTTTCATGACAATTCATGACGGTCATTAAAAATCGTGGCTTTTCATGCCCAGTGACAACCCTGAATTTCTCTTTTATTATCAACTGTAATAGCTCATGCAATATTCACATTTAATAATGAAAAATATTTTAATTTATAGAAAACTACTAGTCTATAAAAACAACTCATTATAGTTTTGATGAATTGCAATCAACATGTCATTGTTTTTATTTGCAGTTGATGCTTCAATACAACAACTTTTCACATCATTCACCTCATAGGTATTCAACCCTTACCGCGCTGAAATATTTCTGTATAAACCATGGAGAAAAAGTTTTTTTTGCAATTTGAATCATCATAATTTTTTTGTTAGCTCTTTCCGCTTCATTTGAATACATATGTTATTTGTCTACCGCCAGTAGGAATATTTCATGCTTACAGTGCGGTGATTGACTTTAACCCTTTAACCGCCAAATTATTAAATCTGCATTTCACCCACTTGAAGTTGTGTCTCGCTGACGCGATCCACAACTTCAAGTGAGTGAAAATTATTCAGATTTGACAAAACGGAGGACAACTGTTTTCGAATATTGCTGATTGATGTCACATTTGATCTTTAACATGTTCAAAAGGTGGTACATAAAAGGTGCTAATAAAAATTGAAAATCCGAATATATGCGGCACCGGCGGTTAAAGGGTTAAACATCAGAATCCGATGTCTAAAGTTGATCTAAAGTTGATCCTCGCACTGAAAGGGATAACATAATGTAGAAGATCACCAGCCCAAAGAAAATCACAATCAATGAATGCATAAAATATACATATCTTATAATATATACAACATTAATAAATATCTTGAATATGATAACATGTGTGGCACATTAAGTGTAGAGAATGACAATAACACTTGTATTGATGAGTAATGGTAAGTTAAAATTGCATTCTACATGTGCAAGCAATGTTTCGAAATACATGTATTGTTTTCATACAGCAAAATATTTACTGGAATACTTCGATGGTCTAAAACAATGATGGGTCAAGTCGACTTGACAGCGAAATTGTGTTTATCTTTTTGCTTAGAACTACAGTCTGCTAAATCCACTTATCAGCATGTAGACTTGGACTTATACTGATGAAACACACAGCAATTGGAATTTGACAGTAGATCAAGTGAAGTTATCAGCGTATTTTTTTACCTTCCAAGACAATTTACAGAAGCAAAATTGGGACCAACAAGACAGCAAGTTGACTTAGCTCATTGTTACTCCAGGAACACAGAATATGCAGAGATTGTTCTTCGATCAACAATAAACTAAGTCCAGGCATTTCCCCTGTGTTGTCTTCACAATCTCAGAATAACAATGCGCTAAGTGCACTTGCACCGTTTTTGTCCCAGAAACAGAGCCCATAAGCATATAACACCATAATAACAATGTGTCAAGTCGAATTGGTCTTGTGTTGGACAGATATTATGCTGATATGTGCTCCTTTTCACGAGAATAACAATGTGCTAAGTCGACCCAGTTGCACAATAGATAGAGCAGCATCACAGACAGTGGTGAAAACAACATTGTGTCAGTATTTAGTGTTTTCTGGTTTGTCCAGACTTGAGGTATTCCTACTCTTAACCCTTGTCCTGCTATGCCCGAATATATACGGGGTTGGGGATCAATCAAAGTATCACTTAATTTTGATAAAATAGTTTTTAATAGATGCTTTGTTGATCCAATAATTAAATTTTAAACATGTCTATTTTTCATAAATAGTAATATTTTTCGTCATTTGAAGCTGGAAATTGCGTTAGCAATTCCAGCTTCAAATGACGAAAAATACAATTGAAGCAATTCAGCAGGACAAGGGTTAACATCACAATTGTCTTGCTGTTTTGTCATTATCTTACCTTCAGTGGATCCCTAACATATTGACAATACTGATTAGAAGTAGCTTATTATTTTGTGACCCATCTGCACACAATGAGTCACATCACACACACACTGGAGTGTAGAACGGATTAAAAATACTACAAAAAAAAATCAATAAAAAGTCTAGTTTTCTACATGTAAGTATGCATTGGTTAGATTACAGTAACCTCTTCAAAATCTTCACAACTGTTGCACAATAACAAAAAAAGGGTATAATAAATGTTTAAAATTTGATAACTTTGTTTTAGATGGAGATATTATCATTTATTTATTACTTAACTGTTAATAAAAATAGTTGATTTGTTCACCTTTATTTCATTTCCTGAAACTGATTTGTGTAAGAAGAGTCACATTTTAAATACGTAAATACGCCAATATTAATCTCAGGCATATTTTTCATTCCCCACACCGCCGAAGATTAAAGCCGCCACTATTATAAGGTATACATAATTTTGCGGTTTATAGAGCATCTCCAATAAAACAAGTTATCTCTGAAAATGTGGAATTAAAATGATTTTTGCTAGACTTAAAACAAGTAACAACCTAAAACCAATCAACTGATGATAGCATAACACAGCCTGCATATTTTAACAAATTTTCGACAAAAATAATGAATAATGTGTATTATACAATGCTTTTGCGAAATGGAATGATTTGCCTAGGAGTGTGTGTGCTGGTAATTTAATCATCAGATTTTTTCTCCGCTGCTTCTTGTTGTAGTATTGTCTCTTGCTGTTGAATCCATTCATAGAGTCTCTCCTTGAGGTCAGTTCTCGGCTCCACCATACTCATGTCCAGAGGCTGTCTGTTAAATGGATCTGTCTGGTCACTGAAACACATCACATAATCACAACTTATTAACTCTTAACCCTTGTGCTGCAAATTTTTTTCGGACTATTTTTCATTCATTTGAAGCTGGAATTGCTAACGCAATTTCCAGCTTCAAATGATGAAAAAATAATTATATTTATGACAAAATATATATCTTCAAAATGTAATTATTAGATTAACTAAGCGTCTGCCACGAAACATTTCAGCAATTAAAGTGGAATCTATTTCGTCTGATTGGAAAAGGAATATGGCATAAGGATTGAAGCACTGGAATATTTTTTGTATAAACCATAGAGAACAAAGGGTTTTCTTTCACTTTAAAATCATCATAAATCTCTTGGTTAGCTTTTACTGCTTCATTTAAATACAGTAGAATCCCGTTATAACGCGTTGTTGGGGTCCAAAAAACGGGATCGCGCTTTAAGTGGATCGCGCTATAGCGGGACATAACGCGACGACCGTTCTACCGCTGATGGTCAATACATTGGGTATATATGGACATGCTATACGCGGCAGTGTAGATGCTATGTGCTAGATTAACACTGTATTTATTACAAATGAACGGAGGAAATAATGAATTGGAAATATACAATATTGAATTTATCATTTATTGGCAAAATTAATTCAATAAATAAATTGCGTACAATATTTTTGAAGCGATGCTGTCTGTTTCGTGATATGCCAGTTCGATTGAAAATTCCTTTTTATATAACACTAGGGTCATGTTTTTCTAGTTGAACACAATTAGAACCTTTTGGGTACTCGCGAGATATGATGACATCTCGGGCTCCGTGAAATCACTCCATTTGTAGTAATATGTAACAGATTGAAGTGCGACTTTAGGCGTGAATGAAAGATGTAAGGGATCTACACCGACCCTGTGAATGCTATGGGATCACGCATGGGATTAGGCTAGACGTTTTTCTAACAAATACACTCTTCTGTTTCATGCAAAAAATGAGGTGTATATATATTTTTTTTTAACTAAGCCAGCACTGGCCCAAATTGAAAATGTTATGCCAGCGTTGATGCAACAATTAGAAAACTGTTTATCATGTATGAATGTGGACTATATCACTGATTATTCCCGTGTGCATGGACAAAACCTCGCACTATCTCACAGGCATCACGCAGTTATGCGGGATAGGGACGGGCTGAGCTCTCCTCCCACCAATCAACGCTTTGGAACAGTTTGATTGACAGGTATTACGAAAGGGTGGGCTCTGTATAGTATATTCACGAGGCCTTGAGATTCGACGAAATTTGCTAGAATTATATTGTTTCCCATGTACATTATTCTTGACGTCACAATAGATATATAGGTATAGTAGAGCGTCATCGCGTGACTATAGCACAACGCTGTTTCAATGCTGGATCAACATCGTGATTGCCCATTGCTAACCACTGCTTTAGCGCTAAATGGTATACCCTCTCGGAATAAAGTTTATTTTTTATTGAGATGTTGGCCCGGCATTGTAATCACCTGCCTTTTGTATACAGAGTAAAGAATGGGCTGGAAATGTTGCGTAACGTGCCGTCACAGAGAGACCTGTTAAGCTCCAGTACTGTTAATGTACACAGACGACCAGAAAGTTAATGTGCCAGCGGTGAATAATAAGAGTGAGGTGTACTTATTAAATGTGTTACATACACGCAGCTAATTGGTATTGTTCTCCTTGCTTAGCGCTGATCGGCCTAACGGAGCCTGGTCCACGGCTACTCATTGCTGTGATCTTGCACAAGCATAACATCGCACATGTGAGTTGTTGGACAGGAACAATCATCAACACCGATCAAAAGATCTACGTGTCATTCCCAAATAAGGCTTTAGACGCTAAATAGTCCCCTTTGTTTAAAAGAGCATACCAGACGATAATTACTATTTCACCATGGTCCATAACAGTATCATCACTCAGAACTCATTTATTCACCTCGTTTAATTTTATACCGTGGGGGGGGGGGGGGGGCGAAGGGGTGCAAAGATTACTGAATGCATACATGCCTGCTCAGCACAGCGTCACGTGAACATGAACACCTGGTGAATGGGCGATGTTTTACCAGACTGGCGTGATTAAGATTAAAAAATACGCACTATTTAGTATTAGTCAAATTTCACCCTGAAAAAAACGGGGTCAACGCGCGGACCGCGTTATAACCGATTCGCGGTGTAAAGATCCGCGCTATAACGGGATTCTACTGTACCTATGTTATTGGTCTACGGCCAATATAGATATTTTTATTCTTTCATCATAATCTGCTTCAAAAATCACAATTTCTGAAATAAAATGTATGAAAATAAGATTCTCCATTAAAGTTGCAAATTGTAAACACAATTTGCAGTCTCAATGGGAAGTATAAAAAAGAAATCAGAATTAAAATTCAAACTGACCTGAGCAGATGTCTGGCTATTGTAGACTTATCCACAGTAATCTGTGAGCTTGGCAGTAAAACTGGTTCTCTCATCAAAATGCCTATTATCGGATCAAGGAACTCCTCAGGAGCGCGTTCTACTAAATCTTCTTCGAGCAGCTTCTTGCCGTCTTGACCCTGTTGAATAAACACCATTTGAATATTCAAAATCCAAGTTGAGGCCATATCTGTTTATTTTTTGCAATAGCTTTTGTAAATCAGGCAGAAACATTACTTAAGTTTTTCAAAAAGAGGCATTCTTAAAGTTTGTAAGGCATTTTTTAGTAGAATTTGTCATGCAGTTGTTTTCACACAATTAGGATATGCTGATTCCAAATCTGCCCCATACCAAGCTCTATTTTGAGTTTTTCCCTTTTAAAATTAAAAAACAAAATGGCCGCCAAAATAGCGAATTAAGACTCAATTATCATGATTATACATCATCTCTGGGTGCACAGCGGACACACAAACTTGACTTTCGTGGTAAAAATAACATTTTTGTTTCGAGGAATTTCATGTTCTAAGACCTAGTCAACTATCACGCAAAAAATCCAAAATGGCCGCCAATAATACGGAAAGTATCATAACGTTTTTCTAAAAGTCATAGAAAGTTGTTTTTGGTGGCTAAATATAGGTTTTTAATACCAATAAATCTAGTACAATACAATAATAACCTCTAACTATTATATTACATGTAGTTTCAGGAAAAAATCCATCTAAGATGGCAGCTAATTATACAGCAAGTACTATAACCATTTTTCTAAATGTTGTAGGAAGTTTTTCTTGGCGCCTGAATAGTTGTCTGATACAAAGAAATTACACAGCATCAAAAAACTCAACTTCCATGTTCCATGTAGTTACGGGGAATGCAAAAAATTTGATTATTTAAAAACAACACATTAACTATGAGGAAATTGCACAAAAATAGCATGTGTTACTTTCATCACTGTAGCTACATAGGTTTGCTGTGTATATCTCAGATTTGCATGAATGCCATCATCTTGCATAATGATAATGCTCGAATAGTCACCCTCATCAATATATTGATCATATAATTGTGCAGCTTCGGAATTGATGTAGCGGCTCCTTGATAGGGCGCCATTGGCTACTTTCTCGTGGTCCTGATGCACATTTAATCAAACTAAGGTTGAGCAGGAAGCTTTTACATGAGAACTAGTTGCAGTTGTCCTTCAATGAAGCTCCACCCACAATCCTAAGATGTTTATAATATTGTTATCTGGCCAGAGCTGTATTTATTGCTAAACAGGCCTAAAATACAACGGGAACAATATCCAGTATATGGCAGGGGTTATTGACGAAGAGGATATATTAAAATACTCCAATTGGCTTAAGTTCTAGTTCTGAATGTTTATGAAATAATTTAAATGTCTTTCTTTTTAATTTGATGTGCTGGTGTTGTGGGAGTTATTGAGACGGTTGAATGGTACGATAAATATCACCGGTTCTAGGTTTACACAGCAATAGGCATTGCTATGATAAGAACGTTTCGAAAGCAGAATGAGCAAGTTTACATCAGTTCCTACGACTACCACATTGTCAGTATCTGACAGTTTGATTGCCGTAATAACATTTAACGTCCCATCATGTACCTCAGTATTTTTAACACTTAAATACCAGTGTTCATTGAATAGTTGAATGGCATTGTTCTTTACCTAAAGTGGTGAATTTGACCATTGAACTGAAACTGTATTGCCCTACTCCCTGATTCTGTACTTTATCTGTTATATATTCATCTGAGATAACATCGCAGTGTGCATGGAAATGTTTTTGATGTAGGATACATGTGTCTTGCATAGATTATTAGATGATCAATGCTTATTACAGAAGAATATAATAGATAAGTAATAAATACTCTTTATTGTCTTTAGCATTGATACCTCTTCCTGCAAAATAGGGTGGTCGCTCCCATACCACTACAAGACACGACTGAACCTGTTTGGTTATTGTACATGTATATTATGTGAGAGTGCGAGCTTATTTCTGATTAGAAGCATGCATGACCAGAACCTACTGATTCCTCATACATTCTACCATATCACGACCACATCTAGAAAGTTCCTGTATTTTATGTTATTCTTCAGTAAAAAAAATCCTGATCGTGCTACGAACGGTATTATTGCCCCAATTACCACATATTCTGCATCATATCTTGTTGCAGTAGTGTACCCAACTATCTTTGGTGACTTGTTCATGACACTCTATAGCATTTAGATGCCAAGACTAGGTTAGTTACTAACATCTTCTGAAGATGGTGTATGTTCATACTATATTTATAAAATAAATTCATCGTCAGTATTTTCAACATTACCCTAGCGTGTCCTCAACCATCAATCTTAAATGCCCAAAACATATATAAGTCAACTTCTGCACCAAATTACAGATTTCCAATATCGTGTAACTGTATTTTATCATAGTTATTGATGGTGATATCATCTATCTCATTCAAGTTAGGGGAGTAGAAATATGTGTAGTCTACATTACGATTTTGTGTGGATCTCCGAGCCGATGGTTGGGACTTTATTCGTTCAATTATGTCTGAAAACTGTGGTATTTTTATGTACGGTATCTATTCTGATCAAAAATATAAAGATTAAGATGATACTATTATCATGATTATGTAAATTGTCAATCCGAGAAACATAATTTTTATGTGATGTACACGTCTTAACCAGCACAATATACCTAGCTACTAGAATCATACATTGTTAAATTTAAACGACTTTTTGTCTCAATAGGAACGGAACATGTATGTGTGTCATTATTGCCATGGTTATGCAGACCACCCTTATGGATTAACTTCATGTTAACCCTAGTACAGGGCTTGGGCAGGAGGGTGCCACACGAGGCCAACACACATTTAAATTATTTCTTTCTTCCTCACAGTACTGTAAAAACACGATGCAGGTGGATATCACATAGTCCACATACTAATAGGCCTAATACAGCTATATGGTGAGCGACAGGTTATCTAGTGCTGGACAGTGATCAACAATCATAAAATATTTTTTGTCAATAGTCTAAACATGCTTACAACATGCTGGATATTACATTTGTTTCCCTCGGCTTCTGAATGTGAAAAAATGACTTTATTAAATAAATCATTATTATTACACTGGACTACGATGTGTCGTTTTCCTGGCGCGACATTTCTTTTTTCCCCATAACTTTGTGAAATATTGCTAATAGATCTTATCAAGGCTCTGAATTGGTTTCCCGGGTGTGAGAAACCTATATGTAGACACCAAAAACACATCTCTACGTTATTTGGAAGCAAAGTTATGGCACATTGCCTTGCAGTGGCGGCCATTTTGGATTTTGTCCTCTAGCGGCAAACGCACAAGGTGAAATTCAGGGGACTTCAAGTATGCTGCTCAGGTGGATTTTAATACACCGAAATGATGTTTTATGTTCATTGTAAGCCAAGCCATGATGTAAAGTTGTGACATTTTCACTAATTTTGGCGGCCATTTTGTTTTTGAATTTTGAGTAGGAAAAACACAAAATATAGCTTGGCATGGGGCAGATTTGGAATCAGCGTTCCCAAATTGTGTAAGAACAACTGCATGCCAAATTCTACTAAAAAATGCCTTACCAAGTCAGAAATTTCGAAAATGGGCCCTGACTACTAATACTAATAGGCAGCAAGCTATTTAAGTTAATAAAAAATCATCCAATAACAGATATTGAGGTGGCATATTTGTGTTGATAGCACGAATGGCACAGTTTAGTTGTGAAATTGAACAAATATAAAATTATGAATATTTTTTGCACTCTTGAAGTTGTGGATACTGATAGGGAGACACAATAATAATATAATTTCTATTTGTTATTCAATAAGTTATAATTGAATACATAGAAGCATTCTCACGAAGTCATATTTTTCATTTTCATTAGAGACTCAAAAGATTCTATGATTTAACCCTTGAAGCGATGAAATATTTTTGCACAAACTGTTACTATGGTTACCGAAGTTTTTTTCAATTTGAAATCATCATAAATGTCTTAGTTAGTTCTTTCCATTTCATTTGAATGCCTATGCTATGGGTATACGGCCCTTATAAATTTGTTAATTCCATAGTATGTTGAGGATCCCCTACGTATGGGATTTCGTTTTTAAAAAAGTTTAAAAACAGGTTACATCTATAAAGAAATTGATTAAGTCATGGTTATTCTGGTGAAGTTGATGTACATTCCAGTAATTCCATGTAATGCAAAAATGTTATGGTCCTAATAGTGGCAAACAGAAAAATATTAGATAGACACGCTTTGTGAAAAAATGGGTTATTAGCCAAAATTTCCCTTATGACTAAAAATGTGGTGAGCAAATCTGTAACTGGAGAGCATAGTCTTAATTAGCAATCTGTCCGCCGATCTTTTATGACAGGCAGATTTGATGATGATGGGATGTGAACAATCAGCTGCATCATCAGAAATACCCAATAGGTGTACTTCTACTTTAACCCTTTAAGCTCCCACGAGGCATTAAAGCTTCATTTTACATCCCTGAAAACAGACCTAATTTTCCAACAGCTAAGGGTTTTAGAAAGAAAATTTCCATGAAACTGGTTTACTAATACGTGGTAATTTCTTTAATATTTAAACCACATCAAGTCATCTTCATCCACTACAAGCCGAGAATTGCAGCAGCAATTCGCGGCTTGTAGTGGATGAAGATGACTATGGTATATTCAGGATTGAAAGGGTTAAACACAAAATATCTCCAATGCTCAGTTTACAGGTATACCTATTTCTCTATTATTTTCTTCCGGAGCAAAGATGCTTGTGATGTTTGCCTTAAAGCCAAGATAGGCCTACAAATTGGAGGGCAGTTTATTATTTTTTCAGGCAGTTTATTTTTTCCATCTTTCAGAGGGAGGGTTTTTAAATTCGATGTTATATATTTAAATTTAGAGATATCATTAACAACACTTGAACCTTAACCCTTTAACTGCCGGTGCCGCATATATTCGGGTTTTTATTAGCACATTAAGTACCACATTTCAAATATGTTAAATATGTCACATCAACCAGCAAGATTTGAAAAGAGTTGACCTCCATTTTGTCAAATCTTAATAATTTTCACTTACTTGAAGTTGTGGATCGCGTCAGCGAGACACAGCTTCAAGTGGGTGAAAATTGAAATTGAATTATTTGGTGGTTAAAGGGTTAACATGTAAAAGGATTAGATGACTTACCTTGATTTTTTCGATGAACTCTGTGAATTTGATAATGGTCTCTGCTGACTCATGTATTCTGCTGAGAACATTCTTAGCCTCCTCAAACAGCTGCTCCGAAAAAGAGCGACCATCCGATGTGACAGCATAGACAAATGTGTCATTTTCAGCATAATCACTGAGGTTCAAGTATATCTTGCAGATGTTGGACACCGTCTCCTGAGGCTTGAAGCTGACTTCATCAAAATCCTTTACCTTCAGACTCTTACGTTTTGATCCAACCTGTGTGCGATGACAGAAAGAGAAAATGATGTAATGGTACAAATTTAACCCCTACGACACTGAAATATTATTGTATAAACCATGGAGACCAAAGGTTTTTTTTTATTTGAATCCATCATAAATATCTTAGCTAGCTCTTTCAGCTTCATTTGATTACCTATGTTATGGGTCTACAGCTATTAAATTTTTTCAATTGTTACAGTGTGGGGATGGTGTTTAGCCATCAGAATATGACGTCTGACTAGAGACGGTCCCCGCAATGATAATATATAAGCAGGATATACCCCACTACATTATATTGATTGCCTGATTTGAGGCAAAAGTTCATGTAGGCAAAACAAATAGAGAGATGCAAATGGGAATTTACATACTTTCCCATAATTTAAATTTGCTAGCAATTTGAGCTTAAAACAAAATAAAGAACAACTAACAGCTCAGTACATAAGGGACATCACACTAAATCAAAAGTCACTTTTTTAAATTGTGAGTGAAAATAATTTCCATTGTATCTGTCATACAATAATCAGTTTTTATTTATGTGTTTCACCATCCCATGAAGATGCAATCTATTTTGCCAAGAAATGACTCAAGCCACTTTTGTTTAGTGTGACATCAAAAATATGTTTACTATTGCTGCTGAATTGTTTACTTCTATTTTTTATTCATTTAAAGCTGGAATTGCCAACACAACTGCCAGCTTCGCATGAAGACAGTGACGCTTCCATCAGAAACCGCTGGAAACGGCATATGACTCCTTGGGAGTAACAGGGTTTAAATTACATGTATGATGATACTCCCAGTAAACACAAAACATTTCTATAACATTTATACAATGTTGGATCAGCGTCGAAGACGTTGGTCAGAAGTTGTATAAAGTTATACAAATGTTTTGTGTTTACTAGGTTATCACTAAGTAATTAGCGACAATAAATAATAGCGATAAAATATCCAATCACGGACCAGCGAAAATAAAGATAGTTGTGAATATAATCGGGGATTAAAATATTATATACTGTTCTGGCAGCACAAGAATTAAACAGTATCTTACCAGCTGCAACAAAAAGATATTGAGCATGGCGGCGATACGGTCCACCATGACTGGATGAATGAAGATGGACTTGATTTCTCGAGTCAGTAGCTCCAGCTTGTGAATAGTTTCGTTTCCCATGATGTTGTGGAATCTTGCCAGCATTGTGAGCTGCCTTAAGTCGTTGGCCACCTCTTGCCGGTGCTGTGCCGGCTGACGATCCCATCCCTCACTCTCCTGCTCCTTCTGCTTGTCTTTTATCTGTATCATGTACTGGAATAAAATAATTTATACTCTGAGCATTGTAAAACTTTGCCAGTTCTGAATTTCTGTAACAAAGGACCCATCAATACTTGTAAAGTAATTATCTACATCAAAACAGTATAAGATCCCCGATAAAATAAGTCATAGTGTACAATATATTGAACAGCACCTCAGCAAACATGAGATCCAATGCTAGATAAAACTAGATCCACCATCAGGTCAATGTCTTAGCATGGATAGGTTAAACCTTGTACAATTTTTTTTTTATTAATTTGAAATCATCATAAATGCCCTAGTTACTTTTTTCTGCTTCATTTGAATACATATGTTATGGGTCTACTACTATTATAAATATTTTACTCTTTCAGAGCAGCGATCAACTATAGACTTCAAGAATCTGACGTACCGGTATATACATGTCAGATTCTGAAGTCTAAAGTCGGCCCCGGGCGAAAAGGGTTCAAATAGGCAGTAAGGATATACATATTATTTTTTATCAAGTTACATTACAAAGCTAAATTTATTTTTTGAAACTGGCAACTTAGGATATGTTTTGCTATTAATGGTCTTGCATCATTATAATCTCAAGGTTGTCATCATGTCAATACATGTACTGTATTTATTCTAATAAACGACCAGGGCGTTAATTAGAATACCCCCTGAGATTACAGGGGTGATGGGCCATTGTATTTATTCAATGATCATATAGTGTACAAGATTGTGGGTTTTATTGTCAAATCAGGTGGGTGGACGTTTATTGAAATATGGGCATTTATTAGAATAAATACAGTATATAGAATTTGTCTGATATTATCTGAAATATTTTGTCACAAAAGCAAATGTAAAAAATTGCAGTATTTAATATGATTTAGTAAAATGATATAATATAATAAAATGATATGAGATTGAGATTTGAGATTGGGTCGTCGTAGCCAGCATGACGTTAAAAGTGTAAATTTTAACACCACAGACACAGTTTTTCACTCAGGACCAGATGGCCGTGCTGTTTTCAACTGTGCTGGTGGGCGGAGTCCACTGTGAGATAATAAGTTAGACTAACAAACATGCTTACATGTACTTCATTTCACAACATAGAAAAAAGCCATTGTTTTATTGAGGAGATTATGATATCCACGAATGCTGCCTATGATGTACTTATTTAAACTATTAAAATAAATGTTACATTGCAACACAAATATTATACTGTACCATATTGGCAGAGTTAAAGAAAGAAATGTTAGTCAGCTAAACTAACCTGCATTGCTTCATCCAACAAGAATATTGCATCGTTGATGAGTAGGTTTATGAAACGCAGAAAAAGTGGTGCATCTGTATCTTCAATATGTTCCTCAGCAAACACAGCAAGCTTCTGCTCAAGAAATCACATACAATACTATACTCTGTAGATGAAAAATTCACAATTAACTCTTAAAGCGCTGAAATATTTTTGCAAGGTTTGAAAGGTTTTCTTCAATTTGAAGTCATCATAAATGTCTTCGTTAGCTTTTTCCACTTCATTTGAATAGCTATGCTATATGGATCTACAACAATTATAAATGTTTTAATCCTTTCAGTACAGAATCTGACGTCCAAAGACGATCATCCCACTGAAGCAGGGTTTCTGCAGCTTTAGGATAAGCAAATTTAAGAACTTTTTGAGACTTTTTAAGACAAACAAATCAACAAAATTAAGATCAATTCGGCGATTCAAACTTGTTTTTAATGCAATCAATACAATCCAATCTGATGTGTCAATGTTGGGCTATGATCGCTGATGCTGGCCACTAGTGCTGGGTCAATGCCATGTGTTAGCTGGGACCCATGTGGTATGCATGTATGCAGGGAAATACTAGCAGATACTTATTGATGCCAGTCTTTTAACAACCACACACATTGGCTGCCCAAAAATTAAGACTTTTTTAAGACCTTGACTGACAAAACCTATGTTTTCAAGACATTTTAAGGCCTTAAATTTTAACAAACAAATATAAAACTTTTTAAGATTGCGCGGCAACCCTGTGAAAGGGTTAATAAAGTTGTTTTTTTAATGATCAAGATACCGCAACATTTTTCCCCATGGATATGGTGAATCAATTATTTCAGTATCAGTTGTAATACAATTACCTTAATGCTTAGTCGATGCATATCAATACTCCACAAATGCTCTAATATGGCGTACATGGGCCGACGATAGTTGAATTTTTGCTCAAATTCCACTGATTGCCCGGTCATCTCAATACTCACAAAAACATGGAGTAGGCTTTCTGATAGATGTGAAATCAGTGGATGAGTTTTAAATACTCGCTCTCTGTTATACCTGTTGTGAAAAACATCAAACAATTAGAAGTGTTAAGTTTTCATGACCATACCTGGTGCTAGGCTGAATTTTAGCTTACACGTGAAAAATATGTAGTGTAGTGATTGTGTAAGTGCATAACTATACGTATGACAACTACGAAAGCCATGTGATTTTGATAGCATTTACAGGTTGTGAAAAAAAATAAATGGCATCTTCCATTGCTTTCTTTTCTTAACCACTGAAAATTTTTACTTTTTGAATATGAGGTATCTAACACAAAAATATCAAATTTAAAGAGTTATTTCGTTGGAAGCCTGCTACAAAATGTAGAAAAGAGCAGATGAACTATAAACCCATCATTACTAGGCAGGTAGGTCATATAAAATAAACAGAAATCTCAGTTAAAACTTGTGCTGCGGGAACCGTATATATATGGTTCCAAGCGAGTTTCAGACTAAATAAAATACCACCAGAATTTGTAATATCTCTTGTGGTAGATGCTCAGTTAATGAAATAATTCAATTTTTCACAAATAATATTATTTTTCATTCATTTGAAGCTGGGAATTCCGCTAGCAACTGTAGCTTCAAAATGAATACAAAAAATACTCACAAACAATTCATAAGTACAAGGGTTAAATATCTAGTGGGAGCAAACTCCATTCATCAAAAATATAATAACCAGGCTGAACAATAGGTTTTTATGTCTGATATCCAAACATTATTAACCCTTATCCTGTTAAGGTAATTTAGATAAATTTTCAACCAATTGAGATCCACAACCTCAAGTGGTTGAAAATGACTCCTACTTGCTTAATTGAGACCAATCATTTGCAAACCTTGATGTTTAAACAGTCATTTCATTCCCAATAACAGTGGTTTAAGCAGCTTATAAAACAGATTAAGAACTGTTATTATCATGATTAACAGGCAAAGGGTTGGCTAGCATTCTGGATAAACAATTTCTCTGTTGAAATCATTAAAAGTTATTCTAGATAGATAAGATGCAAATAGTATCAGTAAATAAAATAGAAATATTGCACACCTTGATGTAGCATTGGCTCTTTGCACCTGCTCAGCACTAGGTGGAAGCATGGCTTCCAGACCTTCAGATATTTTTGCTCGTAAGTGAGGATTTCGCATTCTGTCTGGGCTGCCGAGGAAGACTATGATAAATGTCATCCAGTGTTCCAGAATACCACCATTTAACTGAAACGGAGTAAACACAGCACATAAACATGACAAACTGATAGATGGACTGAGCTTACAACGTATATTTGGTAAATGAAGCAGCCCTCCTGAATAATATTGTTTGGCAAGTTAACCCTCATCCCGCTATGTTAATTTATTTGAATTTTCAACCACTTGAGGTTGTGTCTCGCTACCGCGATCCACAACCTCAAGTTGCTGAAAATTACCCATATTTGTTTAATTTGAGACCAAACATTTACAAATCTTGATTTTTAAATGCCTATTTCATTCCCAATATCAGTGATGTGATTGGCAGATAAAACAAATTAACCCTTAGCACACTGATGTCGACTACGGTTGACTAGAGTATTGTTTTCTCATGTTTCAGTTGTCTTGTATAACCAGATTTTCAAAATTAAATATGTCTCAAATCTGTGATAATCATATACATTTCAACCTAGATTTTGCAAATTAAACTAATTTTTAGTCACTTGAAGTTGTGGATCGCGGTAGCGAGACACAACTTCAAGTGGCTGAAAATTTTAATTTTTTGGCTCAGTGCTATAAAACGACCATAGTCGTGATTAGTGGTGTGAGGGTTAAGTAATCTGTCAATTATAGTAGCATGTACAGCTATAAATGAATGCAAATGCTAAACACTGAATCACTTTTGAAATTTAAAATATACATTCAGAGCGAATCATTTTAAAATGTATCTAAAAAAATTGCCTTCTTGGAAATACGGTATTCCAAAAAAACATATAATTGATTTCATGCTGAAATAAGACAAATTCTTTATAGAATGATATGATAAGTAACAGACTGAATATTTAATAGGAAACATTTAGAATGCACATGTATGGTCACAATACTATCCTGCTTGGAAAAGTTGCCCTTGAGCATCGAGATGTAAATTTTGGAGAAAACATCTGCTGAACTATGCAAAATGCTGAACAGATAAACAATTTGTTTCACTACCCCCTTGTCCTGCTGAATTGTTTTTATTGTATTTTTCGTCAAATGAAGCTGGAATTGCAAACGCAATTTCCAGCTTTAAATACTACTATATACATGTCGTCGCCTCGGAGCTAAATGATCCCATCTGCCACTCTAACGAGTGTCAAATAGGATCCTTTAGCTCCGAGGCGACGATGTATATAATATGCTACTATATTATTCATTTTAGTGACATAATATTTGGTTTAAAATCTGCCTGAAACCGTATATATACGGCGTAGCAGGACAAGAGTTAAAAAATAAATAAAAAAACTTGTACTTACTTCAAACATGTCATCCTTAAATCTGCGCAAGAAGATCATGTAGTCAACGATATTTTCTGGTATCAGTTCAGGAATGTGTACAAGCTGATTGCTGATCTGATTGGCCAATGGGAAACTGACTTTTTCAAAACTTCTCAAATGTCCTTTAGTTGCCAGTTGGATAAGCCATGTGGCCGAAGCAACATTAAACTTGAACATCATATCTAAGAGTAGTGGTTCTGTTAGGGACGCCTTCAAGCTCAGGAAAAGTGACATCTCTGAAATGCATACGATATATTGCAATAAAACTCTATTTAGATCAGGAAATAAGGATTTATACAACTTTTCACGGATTTATATACAGCAACCAGTTTTCATCTAAATTCAACCATTTGATAAATTGTTCTTCACTTTCTTGAGATAACCGTACTGTCACAGGTCTGAGATGCAAAGCTATAAAGAATACTTTGTTTGATTTTGTTGCATCAGCATCCCATTTTATCTATATATCATTTGGGGAAATGGGTTTATCAAGATAGAACCAGTGGTGGTTACAGTAATTGACATGGGGGGGGGGGGGTGGTCACCAATTTCTTACAATAATCTATACACATCACAGCTGATGTAGCCAGCCACTCAAATGGTGCTTTCTAAAGCATAATTCAATTTTTGTTTTTGGGACCCTGAACGGTAGGAGGGGGGGGGAGGGGGAAGTGCCCCTTTTGATCCGCCACTGAGAACATTATTACAGTGTATTTTGCAATGTCACAGTGACACACTACGTCCCCAAGAATCATAACCAGCTTTACAAGATGACTCAGCAAAACAGACTGAAATTTGGAATGATTTTATGGTGAGAGCTAGTGGATCTGATAGACAACTAAAAAAGTTACATGTTGATCATCCACACCAGTACTGAAAATAAGCATACATATCAGAGCAAACCAAATGTCAAGACAGGTACAACATCAGTCTAAGAAAGTAGAAACATAATTTTCAATTATACAGTGGAATTTCACTCCAAAATTAATCAGTCAAAATGATTTGAGTATCAAATGCAAAACCACTGATCAATAGCACTAAATTACAATAACTGTGACACTACCTTTATTTCTCCATTTTTATTTTTTTGAGAGGACAAACTAAAATGTTGGCGGACAACCTAGTTTGGGTATTCCACAAAGAGAACAAAAATGAAATAAATCCATAGGCTAAACTAGGCCAGGAGAACCTCCTGAGGATGGTGAGATGATTGAGATGACACTGTCCTCCAGACACAGGATTCGAAATTCGTACCCTGGCGGTCTGAGGCCGAGAACGCTACCTCTAGGTCACGGAGGCTCCCCACAATACTGACTTTCACACGTGGATGGGGAAGAAACATTTTTTGTTTCTTTCAAACCGCCGAGACCGGGAACCAAACCCCGAGCTCTGGCGTGAACGGCAGCGGTGCTAACCACTACCCTAGGGCCCCCGCCCACAAAGAGAACAACAGTTTACTGACATTTAAAAAAATGACTTAGAATGTCAATGCTGAACAGTTGAACAAATCTGTTTTATTAACACTTGTCCTGCTGAATTATTTCTATTGTATTTTTCGTCGTTTCAAGCTGGAATTGCTAACACAATTTCCAGCTTGAAATGACGAAAAATAGTTCTATTTTTTTTAAATACATCTTGTAAATTGAATTATTTGACTAACTGAGCATCCAACACAGACTATATTATCCATTTCAACGACATATTATTTGGTTTAAAATCTGCTTGAAACGTATACGGGTGTAGCAGGACAAAGGATAAGAATTATTTGCTCTATACTGACTATTTGCCATCTGTTCTCGAATCCTCTGCCCGGGCTCAGAGTTCTGCACTCCTTGTCGCACCACATCTTGCCATACAGTCTCTATGCGGTGCAGGTCCTGGTTAAGGCGCAGCAAGCGTTCTCCAACCACATGAACACCGAGGTTAAGAGCAGAGTGTGTGAGAAAAAAACACTCAGTGATAAAATTGTATGTAGAATCTAACTGTACTTTTTCTGTTGATGCTCCTTCAGGCATTGGAATAAGACCGGTCTCCTCTGATATATCTGAAAAGGAAACAAAAGCTAGTGAATATTGCTGTACGTCGCTTTGTGCACAATCACGGCAATACTGCCGCAGAAAGAAGCACAAAGTCGGGACTTTACTCTTATTAAATCCCTTCAAGAGTTTTTTTTATAGTGCACGGTTTGCACTACCGGATATGAACTACATGTACCGCGAAAACAAATATCTCACCTGGCAACCATTTGAATCTGGTACATGTACCTTCAAATTGTCTGATATGTATAATAACTTCATGTACAGATAATATACCACTCCTATATCAAATTGAGATTTTAAAGAATCACTTGTTTTTCTGTGTAAATTTTACATTTTATAAAACTGACAAATTTAAAAAAACATCTTCAATGATTACACACCTATTTCACTAGATTAATTCATATATTAAAGTAGCTAAAAATTATCAAAATTTAAAAAATGTTTGACATTGGGATATTTACTTCAAAAATTTACTTTTAAAACATTACCTCTCATGTGGATATTTCTGTTCAAAACTTGTTCTCTTTGTCCCCTTGTAGCTAAACAGTAGGTGGGCTGCACTTTTAACAGCTTAGCACTGCATGGCTCAGAAAATGGTTTGCAAAGACGCAGCAGCACAGCACAAAGGTTGACAAAAAAGGCATCCGAGCAGTACATCTGGTCCAAAAGCATGGGCATTTGAGTACTCCATATTTTCCCACGTCCTGAAATGTGTTTAAAAAATGGTCTATCAATGAAAATCGATCTGACGAATACTATCACAATAATATTTTATCATCAGAAAATTAAATATTGAGAAATTAAATTTGAAGATCTGAAAAAGTTTGCATGAATAACTGCATCTACAATCATAAAACTAACTTAATAAAAATGAAAGAAGAGAACCTACCTTTATTTGCATATAGACAGTCACCAAACCATGTCAAAACCTGATTACGACATCTGTCACTGGCTTTCAATAGACCATAGAACAAGTTTCGCATTTCTTCATTCAAAAATGAAACAGGCTGAAAGTAAATTCTAAAATTAGAATATTTTAATTTCACCATTTTGTATACATGTATCTTTTAAACTTTTATCATTAACCCTTACAGCGCGGGGATCAGCTTTAGTCATCAGAATCTGACTGTAGACGTCAGATTCTGACGTCAAAAGCTGATCCCCGCGCTGTAAGAATAAAAATATTTCTAATGGTCATAGACCCATAACATAGGTATTCAAATGAATCAGAAAGAGCTTACTAAGGCATTTATGATGATTTTAAATTGAAAAAACCCCTTAAGCCTCCAAGGTTTTCATAAAAAATTCAGCGCTTCAAGGGTCAATATAACTGTTCTATAGACATACATACTATTCTTCACTAAAATCATAAAGCTATTCACCTGGTGTATATTGTTATCTATGATTTCTTGCTCCTTTTTCGACAGCTTGGTTGGACTGCTGAAAAACAAGAATGGTCCACTGGGTTTCTTCGGTATGCAGCTCAAGCCGAGTATAGCACCAAATATGGTATTCTCCCATGATTTGCCATTACTTGGGTCTGCTGATTGACTTTCCATAAAAACCTGCAGCGTAAAATAAACAATTCCTTCACAATTCTATATCCATGGATAATTATATAAATGTAACTCAATAAAGGTAAGCCCCCCCCCCCCCTCCACCCCAGGCGATAATAAAGGTTTCCATCTCTTAGTATGGGCGATAAAACGTGTTAACTTAATCAGAGAGATACAATAGAAACTCTTTCCCTAGATATATTATATTGAAACTTATATAAGACAAGAAAAATAATAGTAATTTGATCATAAATCATGATTCTAGTAAGTCATTGTCACATCCAAGCAAAGATTCAAAGGAAACAGTTAAGTGAGTAATCTAACGAATCAGTCTACCAACATAATATGTGTGCTCATATTCATACATAGACGACAGTGACATGATACTTCACTGGGCAATAAATTCTAGAATTCATGCAATTTAATATAGATATATACAGTCAAATATTCCTTTTTGCATGAAAGGGTGGTAACTGCAACTGTTAAGAGCCATATACAACCATTTGATCCCAAGATGGTGTGATGATGTACCTCAGCTAAGCAGCCTTTCTTTGTGAAGAACATCAGCATTTGAATGCATGTGTAGACGTCTGTGTGGCCGAGAGATATTTCTGTATTCAGTCTTGATTTGATATGAGCGAACACTGATTGGAAGCAGTCTTTTAGTGACCCTTCTTCTTGGTTTGCGTGGATTTCCTCAGCTACCAGAATGAAGAAATTTGACATTTCCTCAGCTTCTGAAAATATAAAACAAAATACTGCAATAGACAACAAATTTTAAAACCGTATCTAGATAATATTTAACCCCTAGGGCACTGGCGTCGACTGCAGTAGAAATTCTGTGTTTTTATTACCACCTGTATAACCACTGGCAACGAGCTGTTCACAGTAAAATTTTCCCTTCGATCTTAAAACACTGATATATATTGGGTTTTGAATTTCACAAATCACATAAATTTTCAGCCACTTGAAGTTGTGTATCGTCGTAACGAGACACAACTTCAAGTGACTGAAAATTTAAATTAATAGCTCAGTGATATAAGGGTAACTCTTTCGCTGCGAAATTATTTTAAAATCATGAAGTCAGATTGTGTAATTATTTAAGATTGACCCTTTTATCACCAGATCCGTCATAACTCGGGATTCCCAGGCATAGTTATTATATCATATTATGACGTCATTATCAGGTATGGAAGGCTTGGAGACATCCACGTCCTCCCTATCATGCTTGCGTGCCGACACGGGTGACTGGGAGCAGTCACAAACACAACAAAGTTTATCACACTGTAATGTCGCAGTAATGGACATCCACGGTTAGCACAATGTCGCATTAGTGCAACATCAGCAGTGAAAGGGTTAATGTGAGTAGCTTGTGATAATATCACCAGAAGATTCTCTTTCCTGCATTTTGCAGCAAAAAGAAAGATATATTATCTTTCATTAAAAACTTAACCCTTAAAGTGCTAATCACATCTATAACCATTTTCGATCTTTTTATTTATCCTCAAAACAAGAAAATGTGGAGTACCAACAGGCATCACATTCGCTGGATTGACTTTATAGGCTTTGAATCAAAATTCTACATAATTATGTAAGTAACTTTCACCCACCGGAGGTTGTGGGTCACAACAGCGGGACACAAACTTCAAGTGAAAAAAAAAATTTAGTTTATATATAATTTAGGTGTTTAACATGTTTAAGACTTAAGCCCAAAGGGCTGAATATGTATAGTAAATACAATTTAAATTTTTACCCACTTGAAGTTGTGTCTCGCTGCCGCGATCCACAACTTCAAGTGGGTAAAAATTACTCCTATCTGCTTTATTTGAGACAAAACATTTGCAAATCTGAGTTCCTAAAGATCCATTTCATTCCCAATAACTGTGATTTTATGGATTAATAAAACAGATTAAAAACGACTATAGTCGCGCATAGTGTTAACTAAATAGCTGAAATGACACATAAATGAACATGTGCCAATAAAAATGTAAAGGACCTGCGACTGAGGAAGATTCGTTTTTCACAATCTCTCTTTCCAGCATATCTATGAAGGATTGATGATCTGAGCTATTTGGAAAGAATTCTGGATGTTGAAACCACATACGACTGTTCTGCAATATGACCTCATCACATTTCTTCAATTCTTCTTTCTATGTAATAAAAATTGATCATATTAAACTTATTAAAACAACACATTACTATTGTAAGAAAGGATTCTTAATTAATTCCCCAAAGGGCTATAGTAATGAAAACTAGCATCCCTTGCTATTGTATGTATTATATCCAGATTTAAACAAAGAAAAAAAAGTAATTTGGAATAAGTAATCACGTACCAAATTATTTAATGCACTATGTACCACAAAAACTGTATTTATGTCAAAAACATTAACACTTGCAGAGCAGGGATCAACTTTATCTGACTAATGTCAATCACCGCACTGTAAAAGTGAAAATATTTATAACAGCAGTAGACGCACAACATAGGTACCGGTTTTCAAATGAAGCGGGAAAAGTTAACTAAGACATTTATGATGATTTAAAATTAAAAAATACCCTCCGGCCTCCATGGTTTACATAAAAAAATATTTCAGCGCTTTAAGGGTTATACTTGGTTTGAAACATGTACTGTTTATCAGAGGAGATTTCTCACCTTAGGTTTGGCTTGCTGATGTAATCTGGTGTAGCAGGAGCAGAGATAACGGATTGCATCAGTCTCAGTAGCCTGCTCCTTTGATCTAACACTTTTTGAATCCCCAGAACTAGCTACCAGGTGATTATTTGGCTCGCCAAGCATTAAACGCTCAAACAAAGCCTGAAAATAAAACTACATGTGAACAGATAATCACAATTTATCATTTTCTTAAACATGCTAAATCTTTTTTACCATAAATTAAAATAAAGGGTCTACAACCAAAAGATAACTTTAGCTTTAAATTTTCATAAAAGTGTTTTTCCTGATACAAGTCAAAAACGTGTATATACTGCAGGGTCCTGCCCAGACATTGGACAGTTGTTTTGTCCAACTGTTGTGGTGGGCGGCATATCAGAACCCTGGTACTGGTATAACACTTTTAACGATCTCATGACCCCTTGACTTTTTAAGAAAAAATCATTTTCTACCTTTTTTAGTTAGAGCGCCATATAGAGTGAAAAATTGTTAGTTGACATTTTACACCTGGATTTTTCAGTTAGAGTTTCAGATTCATAGACAAATTGATAAGACATTTGTCCTTTAATTTGTCTTTTAATAATAGGATATTTAAATAAATAACTACCATACTCTAAACCCCATTATGTCTGCAAATAAAATATGCTAGTATTTTTTAATACATTATAACTAAGTGTTCGAAAAGCATCTAATGTAAGCCTAAATTCCTTATTATGTTGACATCAATCAGACAGAAAGAACTACAGTGGCTAGTGATAGGTCATTTGAAAAATCATTGGTTAACTTCATTGCTTATTTTAAATGTTAATAATACCCACCTGCTGTATTGTATCTAAGTCGAGCCAGTCTTGTCCACGTAAAGATTCAGAAAGTTCTTGCAGATATATACAGTGTGAAGGCCTATCAGCTTCTGGTTCTGAAAAAAAAACCATCAGCAAACTTTATCAAAAATGTTGAGTAGTAACTTTTTCAACAGGGCCATGTAATCATCACAACTAGCATCGACCTTTGTATTGAGTGGTACATTTTTAAAAAATTGTTCTTATTGTGGGCCTGTAATTAAAAATATTATGTTTGTGAAGAATCAGCCTGATAATCTAATCTAGGCTTGGGGCGAGTACTGGACAAAGGTAAATGAGTACAAGTACAAGTTTTTGAAAAAAATACAAGTACCAGATTTTCAAAAATACTCGAGCACAAGTACAAGAACTTTGAAGAGTACTTTGGTTGTTAGTTATAACTAAATAAAATAAATTTATTAAATAAAGAAGTTTTTGTAAATAATTGAACTAGTTTTGAACTAAATTAAAAGTTTTAATTAAATCATTTTTCAATATAATAGCTGAGAGGAGGGTAAATTATTTGACTTAGACTTGAATGCTCCATACATGTATATAAGTCATTGTAGGCTATTGTATTTATTTTGAATCAATTTAGGATGACTGGTACTTGTCAAGTATTGAGCATTGAGTCGGCCTACCCAAGAGTACTGCACAATCGTTACTCAAGTGCAATACCGAAGTACTGAGTACTTAGGCCCCAAGCCTGCGATCTACATCAAACTAATACATGTATGGATACACAGATACTCGAACAGTACAAAGAAATAAATTTGAAATTTATAATTTGATAATCAGACTGCGTGGCAATACTGATAACAAACATAATTACATACATGCATATGTTTATAGCCTAGTATTCTGTGTGAAAGCATAATGATTTTGTGTCTAAATGTGGGTCGACCGAGACAACCTTCTGAGCTCTTGATACAAATAGTCAAAATACACGCTTAGGTACTTAATTACATGCTAGGAATATGTAATACCAATGCCATATTTTCTAGTGAAATTAAATTTATAAATGATTACATTAATAACAATGTTGCTTTAAAGTCGGGCGAATAGACCAGAGGATGGGCCCAAGAATGACCTAACATCAGGTGTGGCTGAGGATGTATGGTCATTGCAAGCGTTATGGTCGGCTTGATTGCTTCACTGGTAGCGGCTGTTAAACATCTGTATATCGATGTCAATAAATAGCATAGAAAAGAATACATAATCGTACAACAAAAATAATAATTGACAGTGTTGAATTATAATCTGATTATGATTGAAACTGATTTTTAACACCCCGTGTGTAATACAGTATAACCTCGGTTCCAGACCACCTCAAAAAGCGAACCACCTCGCGTCTCGGACCACTTTTGTCCAGTCCCAAAGTTTTCCCCATTGACGTAATGCTTAAGGATTAACCCTTAGCAGACCACCACTGCTATCCGGGACTCGAACCACTTTTTTGCACAAATCCAGTTTCTAACCTCGCTAAGCGGACCACCTGGGACATCAGAGGTCAATTTTTCGAGCATTTTGGATCACTGACAGTATTCACAGCTACGGTGAATTTGCACCGCCACGCTGGGATGCCCACAAATGACTAACAATGCTCATCCGGTTAAGGCCTTGTAAGCTCTATGGTCCTTGTAAGCTGAACGCCCTTGTGCGTGATATTTATCTGGCAGTCTTGGTCAGGCATTAAAATTGCCATTGGTCCTATATGGTGGACGTCGCGCCTTCATGCTTGCTTTAACACAAGCGACAACTGTCTAGTTGCTCAGAATGTATCTTATTTCATGTTAATTTTAATCTATTGGTAGCTAGTTGCTCAGAATGTATCTTATTTCATGTTAATTTTAATCTATTGGTAGCTTTTAATAAAGTAAGACTGATAACGATAATCTTTGTACTGGGTATTTTTGCAAGATACTTTATTGTATACCGTTCTTCTTGTAATTATTTTAAAGAATTGCATCACAATTATCTACTAAATAAAATTATAATATCATTATCGTGATTAATCTGAAGTAGCAACACTGTTGTCTCTTCCGCCAGGAATTTTAACTTCAGAGCTCAAAATATCAATATTATATATATTTTGTGCACTGGATTGCCATGTAATTATAATTCTGTATCTGTACCAGTTATTACATGTAAGTCTCAGTGTTGCAATGATCATTTTTTATTTTTTATTACTGATCTGTACATGACCTAAATTGATTCTTATTCGCAACTCAGGGACGGCAATTACGCATGTGATTTATCATGTTATACGCCACCTGAACAAGGCCATAGCGTTCGCAGCCCCTGGTCTGCTTTGATCAATTAAAGGGATAAACCAGCAAATTCGTGACACTGAACCAGTGTTGATTTATTATTGGGCTGACATATCAGATGGTTGGCCAACAATAAACCAACATTTGGTCAGCATCACACGTCATAGTACAGTGTTGAACTGCCTGCAGTCACATTCAGCTTGTTTAGCGACATCACAGAAGTGTCAAGTTAAACACAACTTTTTTACAACTGTCGGCCATTATTTGATTATCGCCTTTGGTATTGTATTTTCAATGCTCATTTCTGTTCGATGTTAAACAGAATAAACAGTACAACAGCTTACAAGATATAAAAAGTGGATCTGAATTTAGTAGGTCATTCAACGCTGTGCATCAATATGGCAAAAGCTAGACGTAATAAGCTCACGCTCAAAGAAAAAATAAATCTCATAGATGCAAGTTGCACTCACAGTCAGCGACAATTGAAAGGCTTAGACATGTTAGAGGTATAGTGATCTAAGTCTGCATTTTCTCATTTTCCTATAGAAGGCTTAAAAGTTAAAATCAATTTTAAAAAATACATATTTCTTTTTTAAATAACTTTGCTACGTCCATAATTAGAAGCATAGGGGAAGTGTTTCTTTGTTTTTTAATTTTCATTTCCACTGGCTGGTTTTATAGTTATCAATGTCGTAAAACCCATTTCTGGCAATTTTTATTTCATTTTATTTTACAAATAAATTTTTGAAATTTAGTAATATAAAGTTATTTTTAAATGTCACAAACTAGTATAGGAACTGTCAAGTGTCTCTTCATCTTGCTCCAATAAAAAATTGGTAATGATTGGCATAGCACAAACTGATCCACATAAGGGGTGTTTAATGACATTTCATCAGCCATTTTCTTGGACTTGGATCACTTTACTATTGACTAAAAGTACCAATTTGGAAAGTGAAAATAGATATGCTGATTAAGAAGTCCTGAATTTTTTGACGAATGGCTTAGATATTTTATTATATTATTTTCTATATATTCAGCTTTCCCAAAATGGCAATAAAACAGAAAAAATCAAATTTTGGAGTTGGATCACTTTACCTCTGAGCCATTCAATTAGCAGATTAGATGAAGAATAGGATGACCAGTGAGTCTGATTTCAACGCCTAACAAATTGTTAGATGCTCCAGAGTGGATAGATTCTATTCCCGAGTTCTGTTGTGAAAAAGACTATCTGATACCGTTGTAATGTTGATTACTTCTCAAGATAGTTTATGTGTTGCTGCTGTAAGAGGCAGCATACAAACTGCATGCGACAAACTTCAATGAATGTAAAATAAATATTTTTATTTTATTAATTATTTTTAGTGCTAATTGAATAAAGATATTTATTATTGTATGTGTTTTTTTTGTGTTTGTTTTATCTCTTGTACACGTAGTTATAATGGTACACATAGCCTATTGTACTTAGAACATGGAAATTTTCATATATTATAAGGTATAATGTACAATTTCACTTAAAGGTACACACTTCGAAGTAATGAGACTATAAAATTGGCTGTAAGGCCTGATTTATCTATTATTGATATTTATTTTGATAAATATCGCCGCCAAAATGACTTTAAAATGCAGTATAGTCATTCAACAATTCTCCAATGTGACCCACAAGTTGCGAGGCATTATCAATCAACAATAGAGCATGCATGTGTCATGTGCCGATCATGTGATCACTGGTGATGTGGCCGTGTCTATTTTTGACAGTTCAGTAAACAAACGAGCAATGGAATGGCTGAGCAGTTTTTCAAGTCAAAAGTGGCCTACACTAGACAGGGTTATTACGGTTAGATGATAATTGTGGCTTACTTTAACTGAGATGTTAACATATCTATAGTTTCAGAAGCCCGATGTGGGGTCGGTAGGCGATAGGCCTACCTGTGGGGTTATCTGCAGCTTGGTAGGCCTACTGTCATGACTGTTGGCAGATTCCCGCCTTGCGGCACAGACTGGCGGTAGCGCGCACCGGGCGAGGACGACCCTGCCCAACAACACGAGGATTCACCCGATGCTGTTTTAATGCTGGGCCAGCGTAGAAGACGGTGCACCAACATTGAATTGGGTGAATGCCTCGTGTTTGCTGGGTGTGTATTGGCGCGTATTTTTCATACACATTACCACCATACAGCTGCCCACATGATAGCTGCACGCGGCGGGTCTAAGCTGGCAAACTATCAAGCGTGTGTTCTCACTGGGCACAGCATCTCAAAATCTGAGATGACTATGAGTTTTTGCCAGACGTTTTTAAGTAAACTGTTAGGTAGGCCCTATATTCATTCCGTGAGAAAGGCGATCTCCCCCTATCTCCCCCTACAGGCTCGTGGGTGTGGCGCTGGTGACAGCATGAAGTGGTTGGTGTGTTTACAACTGAACTTTGTCAGACTCTCTCGGTTTGCGTATGCCACCTTCACGTGACCAAAATTAGCATATGGCGTGTTTACACAAAATTCAAATGGCGACAGTTTGAATATCATTCGGCCATACAATCATTAAAACATCTTATATGAGAGTCCTGAATGATGCAGTATGGCCACGTATACACGGCATTTTGTATCATAATTAAACTGAAAGTCATGTTTTGGAAACTCTATACCAGAATAGACTTCAATGTAGGAACTTTTAAGGGACAACGCTAATGAGACCACTTTTGCTAAGTCCCTTGGGTGGTCCGTTTAGCGAGGTTCTACTGTATATCACAGACTAATTAGCGTCATGGGAAGAACAAAGCCACTGGCGGTGATCAGGTGATAGTGTTATCAATATTTGAGCACTGTACATGTTTAAGGGATAAGATTTGCATACCTAAACATTTGATCAATTTAATTGTAGTTTTTATTTTGTGACCTGCACTGAATGTATAATTTTAGTTTAGCACAATACCTTTATCTAATGTGATAAGGAAGATATGTTCAAGCATATTGCTAATCCGCATCGCTTCTAAGGCATTGTTTGAGATATCTGCTGGCATATCCTCTATATGTTGAGAAGAGGCAGGCATTACATCATCTAAAATATGAAAAGTTATAAATATCTATAAGTGCAAGCATACAACTATACTGTACAATAACATCAAATGTTCACATTTGCTTCACATGTGTCTTCAGTGGTGAGCGGCAAATGATTGGCAAATGATAACATTTGACAACAGAAGCAAAATTTCTGTAATGCAAATATTTTTAATTTACCATTCAGAGCAGCAAAAAATAGCCATTTTGGCAACTGGTCTCGCTTTTTCCTGCCCACCCCTGTGTCTTTCCGTCTATTGTGGTTTCAAGGTGAAGAACCCATCAACAATTCCAATTTAAATCGAGGGGAAATTACTTAAAAACATCTTAGTACTGAAACTTGTGAAAGGATTACAAATACACAGTTACACACAATCAATAAAATAGTTACTTTTACCTTCTAATGATGCATATTTGCATACACAAATTATATTACTGTTATCACATCAACAAATATCACAAGTGTCACAATAAATTCATTTTCATTGAAAAAATTACAAATTCAATGAAAGAAAATTTAGTTTTAATCTAAAAGCACTAATGCTTGTATAATAATTTTATGGCAGTGGCTAATCGTAGGGCCAATGATTTTCCGTTTCAAAAAAATTGATTTTCCGTTTCACGTTTTGGTGAATTTCGTTTCATTCTGTTTCAGCGTGATTTTCACAGATTGTTGACTGAAATACAGTGCCTGAATGTGCTACAAGTAACTCAGATCTGTAGTTGAATAACAACACAATTGTTGATTGCCAAAATCTTCAACAGAACGAAACACGAAAAAACATATAACTGCATATATTACTATCTTACCAATGCCAAGCAATAATAAAAGAAATGACTAGCATAATAATCGCCGATGGATTATTGCTGACCCATCCAGCCCCTCATCAACGCACACGCGGCGGTCATGGCGGTATTGATTGTACTCTCATTTCCCAGTCACCTTAGCCAACGTTGGCCCAACATTAAGTCATACCACTGTTGCTGTGATTCAGGCTGTGAATCCGGCTCATTTACATAATGTTTGCGCATGCGTTGTGTACCGGAACTGATTCCGTACTAGCGGGAATAATTGTTTAAAATAAAAATGGCTAAAAATAGTCAAGCTGAATGACGTCATTGCAATGGATTTTCGAAACGGAAAAATGCCGCGATCACATGTGTACACGGCATCTGCCGCAATCAGCACTGGCAAAGTCGCAGCAAATGCCACGATCAACAGGATAAGGGTTGAAGTCAATGAAAAACAGAGCGAAATAAGTGGATTTAGAAAATGACGTTCCCGTTCGAGCTTTGAAATACGCAATTGCGTATATTGCGCAGGGTATATTCCGCGAATTCCGTCTATTTTCCGCGATCGCAGAAAATCATTGGCCCTATAAACAACCATGATTCTTCATAATGTACCTCTATGGGCAGCCTCACTCACAAAATGACGGGCTCCCATTGAATCTCATTATAACTTTCCCGTACGAATAGCATTTACACTGTAAATGATCCAAGTAGAAATGACTCTGCAAACATGTAGCATTGGACCAATGTTGTTTTAATTTTGGCTCACAGTCTACGATTCTGGTCCAGCATAAAAACAACAGTGGGTCAATGTCTCTTGTCTGCTGGAGGGACAACTTACCCTGCGAAACCATTTTCTCTGTAGTGAAGTGTGTGGTGGCTGATTGGGGGTCAGTTACACAGTCAGTAAAAAGTGAGGCAAATGGATTCGAGGCAGACATGATTGGCTGATAGGAGGTTCCTGCATTACATGAAAAAAAACATTGAATGAACTTTGACAAGTCTCTTAGATCTTACTTCAAACTTATCATGCTTATGCCAAACTTTTGTCTATCAGTTAGCAAAATCACTTGGGCCAGTGTTTTTATTTTTAGATTTGTGGATTTTCAGAAGCATAAACACAAGACGGAGGTAGAAAAAAAAGATTCTGTAGGAATTTTATTATCATTTCTTGATCTGAAATTTCCCAATATTCTGTGTATGCGCCATAAACCTAAATATTTTATAATTATCAACAAGATGACCGACACAATCATGCTCATGGTCCAGGACAAGATGGAATGCTTCACCCACTGTGTCCTTTCTGTTGACTTTCAGGGATCGACACTAACCGATTCCAGGTAGTAGCACAAAGGGCCAGTAACTCCAGATAATTACTGGCCCTTAGCCTTGTCTTTCTAGTCCTTAGTGTACACTGTATCAAAAGGGTGTGATTTTTTCATTGGCCCCCAGGACCAGTATTTCAGGCAATTTACTCAGTGATTTTTACTGGCCTCGGGCCAATGGGCCAGTGTTAGTGTCGATCCCTGGACTTTATTCTGTCAACCCTTGTGACACTTTTGGGGCTTGGTCCCTCGATCACTTTGACGCATATATAGTAGAACATCAATATAACATTGTCCAATTCATTAGATTTTTATTATTGTGACATTGACCCATAAAAATTATACTGATTAATAATATGTATATATAACATATTGTGGTCCCATTTATTCATTCGGAGTGGCTAATCGTACGGCAAAGTTATAATGGGAGTCAATGGGAGCTCGTCATTTCGTAAACGAGGCTGCCCATAGAGTTACATTATAAAGAATCACGTACGATTAGCCACTGCCTTATTTATTAGATTATTATCATTGACCAATACTACGCCTATAATGATATGTAGGTCCTATAACCATGATAACATATTCTGTGGAATCAATAGCCTCCAATATTTCCACCGAGCTGGCTAATCTAATCACTAATAGTAATAATAAAGTAGGTCTAGACTATTTGGGGGAGAGGGTGTTACTGTTATATAAGTTATAACTTTATTTTCAGCGAGATGCCATTCCAAACGGTTTCTGGTGACGTCACTCCATTTCAAAGAATTGTCATAATTGTGCTGCAGTGACTATTCATTCATTATTATTAATAAGACTAAACTAGTCTATCTAGTCCACAAACGTTATCATGTATTCTATTATTTTTATCAGATTATCACTCATTATCGCTCAGTCATAGACATAGTCATTTATATAAGCCTCATCAAATCAAAATTTGCAATGCAGACGCTCGGAATTTTTTATTTTTTTATAAAACTACATAAGACAAATTATTTATTTATTATATTCTAAATATATGAGCTTAAATGACATTGCTCTTTTCACAAAAAAACACTCAATTATAAACAAGTGGCCTAACGGTTACACAAAATCTTTGCAGTTGTGAAAGGTTGGTGAGGCTGTGGGTTCCTTGGTGGAGCCCGTTCTCAGACAGCTGCCCGCACGAATATCATCACCGCAAAACGGTACGACAAAACCCCAAAATAACCCAGAATAACCCATAATACCCCCGGAATAACCCATAATAACCCGAAATAACCCATAATAACCTATAATAACCTCATAATAACTCATTACAGCATTGTATTTGCTCTGAATAACGCAAATAATGAAACAAATCGATGTTTTATTAACAAATTCTCGCTGATGCAGACAATCAATGGGCTGGCCTATCACAGGATGGTGCTTATATGTCGTCTGAAACTATCAATAAGGAGTAACCCCCATCGCAATAGCCTATAAAATACAATAATCACCTATAAAAACTCATAACAACTTGTAATAACCCTGTAGTCGTTAAGAAATACAGCCATATAAATGACTTCAGTCTCAACTTTACTTCTGTCATCGATGATCATGAACAGCAATTGATGTGTCATTGTATCATCAGAATCATAATTATTATGTTTCAATAGCGTTTTCGAAGTAGATCAATAAATTATTTTTGTGGTAATTACCACCGTCTTCAAAATAGAATAGAAAGCAGACTTGTTCTAAGCTTAAGTAGATCTATATAATTATGTGCAGTCTTAATATGTTTTATATTTAGTAGGGCCTATCGCTTTCTCAGCAACAAAATACGGACATACATGTACATATAATGGCATGTTTCACGATATTGCACCACTTTTGCATGTTATTAACAGGAAAGTCAAATAAAGAAACAAAATAATATATTTGGAGACAACACGTAATCTGAGAAGAACAAAACAAAACATGTGACTGGATACACCTCAATACGTGTCAATGTAATTCACACCTACGTCTAGCGTGACTGGCTAAACATGTCAAAATACTGAGTTGTGATCATGCTTGCAATCATTCAATATTATCCTGGTTATGTTCAATTATTCATCTTGTTTTGGGCAATTTGTTAACAATTACAGGGTTATTATAAGGTTATTATAGGTTATTTTTCTGTTTAAAAGGATATTCTGGGGTAGGCCCTACTATTTCGTGATTTCAGTTGTGCACCATCTTGCGATTGTCTGCTGAGATACATGATCAGCGCAAATTTGCTTTCAAACATTGATTTATGCTATTATTTGGGCTCGTAATGGCTATTTCCTAACGACTACAGGGTTATTGTAAGTTATTATTAGGTTATTATAGGTTATTATGTGGTTATTATGGGTTATTCCGGGTTATTATGGGTTATTCCGGGTTATAATGGGGTTTTGTCGCACCCCCGCAAAGCACCTCTCTCGCAGCATTTTGTTGGAAGATTAGTTAAAATTGTATTCACGCATATTATTATAAAGCTTAAGAATAAGAAAATTAGTCCCTTTTTTAAATTGTGGCTTTGGTGAATATTACAGATATAAAATTGGATCTAGATCATTTTTATCCCCGCTCATAAACGTGCATGCATAGGCCCCTATATATTTAAATATGCACTTAGTTTTTGTAATAGTTTAAGTAGCCCCCCTCCCTCCTTTTATAGATTCTAGGATGATTCTTTGTTGCAAAACAGAGGCGGATCCAGGAATTGACAGACAGAGGCGCGCCAATTTTTACAATACATCCAACTTCTAGGAGCACGGAGCGCGAGGGCTGACGCGGGATTATGCACTAGATCTGGTGTAAACTTTATATAGTGCCTCTCTCTTTTTACCTGGTGATGTAGGTGATTGTACAAAGCATTGGCAAAGATAGCTTATGTCCTGGAGCTAAGGAAACAGGGCTGCTAAACCGTTTCATTATTCATCATCATGCTTGTAATTTTTATGACGAATAAAACATTCTGTCTGTCTGTCTGAACCATATAAAAACAGCCGTTTGAGCGACCAGCCATCAGAGAAAAGGGCAATGACTGACCTTCTTGGATGTGCTCTGATTTCTGAGCAGTGTGTTTGTCATTGAACCGACATCTTTAGCCAACTATCAGGGTCCGCAGTGCCATTGTGTGATTAGCATCTTACCCGCTTCAAGACCGCTCGGGTTTACGAAGACTGACGAGTAGTCGTTGCCCGGGCAGCCTTGCTTTGACTAGCTTTGCTGCAAACCGACCGCGCACCACTTACACCACAGGCACTGAACTGGACGAACGTTCTGTCTAGACTGCAGAACCCGAGCCGCATGACGTGAGGTCGTCGCGTTCTGTTTGGGATTGTGTGCACAGTTTGATGTCTAGACTATAATAAAGAGAGAATGAGAGGAAGGAAGAGATAAGCAAGTCAGCCTATTCACTTACCGTCGAAAATACTGCAAATTAAACTATAGTGATTGAAGTTTGGTGAGGGCGGTTTGCCGGCGTGCCAGCTGGCCATTTCCCCAGGTCATGTTCGGTGCCCCCTCATCTTACCCATGATATTAGTAACACACGACGCTGAAACGAACACGCAACCCTTCTGATTTAGACAGTTCTCACCAAGCATCTTACCCACGATATTGGTGACCTCGACAATGAAACATTCACGCAAAACTGCTGATTTAGAATCAAACAAAGGATACTTTTTTAATATTAGGGGATTTTTTCAAAAAAAATGACACATAATTTTTTTCAGGTATGTGACAATTGTAGGTCATTAATAAATAAATGCCAATAGGTTTAGTTAGAAAGGTTATCTGAAGAGAGGTGCACGCGTTTTCGCAGAAAACAGCGAAAATTTAAATGAATTTGACTGAAAAGCATGTGCTTTCAATCTTTTTCAAGATGGCTGACACGATGGATTGTGCAATAAAATTGGACTGACTGGTCCAACCCTAAATATTAAGAATTTTGAAAAAATAAATTCCTATTTACGCTAGCTTAGGCAACTGAGAGGGAGCTATTTCTAAATTCATTTGCAATCGTTAAACTGTCTAAACTTTACAATCATAAATTTTGAACTGAAAAATATCGCCTCGGCTCAGATAACTTTTAATAGGATTAGAGCCATTCAAAACTGTTCGCCTGATATGTCAATAAACGGCCCCATTTGACCCATAAATAAATTACTGCCAGGACCGTAGGTCAACATTTTGCAAATCATAACCATATTTTTATTTCAGAGAAAGCAGTTTTGATTTACTATGCTTTGGTAAGAGCCGCCATCTTGGCAGCCGGTCTCCCTATCACTTAGCTTATCTAGTCATCTTGGCTACACGTGTACCCCCCAATATACCGGCATGCAAGACTAACATCACTCCATCAGCTCAGCTCATCATATATTAGCATAAATTAAGCCGCCTTCTTGTTTCGCCGGAGAGTACGGTACATTCCGTTCACGTGTCAAGGGCAACTCGGCCTGCAACATTGTCTGGAAATGTAGTCTAGACATTTTGGAAAATTTAAAAATATATTTTTTCAGTCGTGAAAGCGATACTGAATTTATTTTAATATGTGTTTTTAGAAATCACACATTACATCACACATCGTGTGATTGCTTGTGTAGGAAAGTTTGTCTATTTATCCATACATTCACGCTGGCGTGCCTTCTGGCGACAGCTGGCGATATATGTTAATGAGTCATGAGCTGATGTGGCACGCCGAACAGTCATACACACACTGCTCAAACTAAACCGACGGACAGTAGTTTACACACGCCAATACAAATAGAAGCGAGCGAACGATTTTGACGTCACAACAAATGATCCTCATAATGAACATTAAATAAATAAAAAAATGATGTTCATTGTGAGAAATATTCGTCAATAAAATACTTACTATGCAATCTTTATAGATCACTGTCAGTCAGAATTACAACAAATAATTTTCAAAATCAAGTCGAACTGTAGACGAATATACAGTCGAACTCAGCCTATCGTCACGAGAACGAAATTTTCTCATGATAGGAAGACTTTAATTGCTATGTAGTTTCTCTGATATATACGACTTGACAGTTATGCTATTGTGACAATTGTGTGTGTTCTTCGACTTCTGTGGCAAACTATTCCACACAAGTCCAATTACCAAATACTACAATCTCATAGCTTAGAATAGTCTACTAGCATTTATTTTGGCTTCTGTACATGACATTTTATGTCCTACAATCCTCACAATTTCAATGTATTTGTATACGAAATGGTTAAATATAATAGCATGATCCCTACAACGCACAATTTCCGCACAGACTTTTCAGACATTTCAGCAACCTCTGTAACCTACAACCTGTAAACCCAACCTGGGAAAATCTCCTAACTACAGATTCATCTCACATCAAGATTTTTTTTCAAATAATCTGCTGTGCACACAATTCTTCAAATAGAGCGCAATGACCGAAATAGCTGGTATGGTTAAAATGCATACCATTTCAACACCAGTTTGAGTAATGCACAGTAGCCAATAGGCCAGCAAACTCAAGCGTTTCACTTTTTAAATAATTTCAATACAAACATTACAAAATGGCTACCAGAGGCGACAGTGAAGGTTTTGTGTCAACACCCCTCGAAGAAAAAGGGGCTCGTCATAAAGACTCTTATTTTCCTTTAAGCGACGAAAATGCGTCTGAGTTAAAAAACACAGACGCAGAGTTTAAAAGGCTTAAAGCAGCCTTTTTAAGGATCGCTCGCAATAGATGTCAGAGAGATTTTTCAAGGAGCGAATCCTCCAGAAGCCCTTCGCCAATTCAACGTCTGACACAACGATGATCAACAAATCTTCCAAAATTCAAAATAGCGACATTCTACCCAGCCGACGCCGAGTTGTGGTTCAACCAAATTGAAACACAATTCGATTTGCATCAGATCACAGACGACGACGTGAGATACAGATTAACCTGTGCTGCGCTTTCTGGCGAGGTAGCGTCTGACATCCGAGCCGTGTTGCTTCAGCCTTTTTTCACACATAAATATAAAAATCTGAAGGGCATTTTGATTGAACGTAGAGGTTTGACTACTCCGGAGCGAGTTGATAAAATGATCTCGGGAGAGAAAATGAGATCGAATATACCGTCTCGATTCCTCAGACGGCTTCAGAAGACAGCTGGATTTGGCACTACGGCAGTGGTAGAAAAAGCAGTCATTCGTCAGGCCTTCATTCGGCAGATGCCTGTCTCAATACGAGCTCATTTAGCTACTCAGCCAGACAGTGCGTCACTGGAAAGTTTGGCCGCGCTTTAGCTTCAGAGAACGAGGTGGAGGAACTCAAACAGGGGGTTGCTGAAATCCAAGTAAGCGAGAGTAGAAAATCTGTATCAAGCTAGCCGGCCTAACATCCCACCGCCGAATACACAGCAGAATAGTGCTGTTCAACCGATCACACAGTCAATGCACCTGTCTGTTATTATCATCAAATATTCGGTGATAAAGCACGCACATGTATGCAGAGACCCTTGAGCGTTTTCTTTAAACTAGTCGGCCAGAGCAAAGTAGCGACTGTTGCATCTGGCGAAATAACAAAGACGCGACATGACTCCGCGGAAGCTACCCTTCCCACGTTATCTCCCTCTAAGGTAATATACGTCACAGACAAACGCAACAAGTGCAAATATCTAATTGACACAGGTGCTGCAGTCAGAGTTTTACCTAAGTCTTGCGCTAACAGGACTACAGACACTACCAGTCTGCCTCTCGTTGCAGCTAATAACACTACTATCACTACCTACGGTACTAGTAAACGTATAGTTGACGTTGGTCTCAAACGAAAATACGCTTGGACATTCATAATAGCGGACATTAAACAGCCCATTATAGAAGCAGATTTTCTTATACACTACAGCTAACTCGTTGATTTAAAAAGCCACCGCCTGAGAAACATGAGAACCGGTTTAGCTTTTCCAGCTACCCTATTGTCTATAAAACCTTTATCACTAAATAGAGTTGATACTATTCGCAACGAATACACAAAATTACTTGTCAGTCCCCGGAAATAACTCGTCCTACGACGAAGGGCGAGACTGTGAAACACGGTATTACCCATAAAATAGTCATCAAAGCACACACCGTTTTTGCGCGACCACGGTGACTATAGCACCTGATGAATTAGTCACAGCGAAACGCAAGTTAGACAAAATGATAAAATTAGGCGTTTTCGAACCTAGCCACAGCGAATGGTCATTAGCGCTTTAGCCAGGTCTAAGGTTTTTTTCCAAGATAGACTTGGTACAAGCATATTATCAGATACCGGTTGAACCGTCCGACGTGCACAAAACAGCGGTTACAACACCTTTTGGTCTCTTCAATTTCACTCGAACACCGATTGGTTTACGAAATTCCGGTCAAACTTTCCAATGCTTTATAGACCACGTTATGCGCAGCCTAGATTTCGTGTTTGTATATTTGGACGATTTGCTAGTAACAAGTCCCGACCATAGAACTCATAAGAAACATTTACAGCTACTTTTTACTCGTTCAGCCGAATACGGAATTATTATTGGCTCGGAGAAATGTCAGTTTGGTACTACTGAATTAAGTTTTTCAGGCCATCACGTTTGCTCAGAGGGCATTTCACCGTTACCCTGCGCCTTAGACGCAATAGTACATTTTGCTAGTCTCGAAAAATAAAGGGCTTTACAAAGATATCTTGGAATGGTAAATTACTACCATATATTTATACCACATTGCGTGGCTATGTTTACGCCGTTAAACAATTTAATGACCGAAGCTAACGAAGGACATACAAGACTGTCACCTAAGTCTAATTTCGACTTGAAGTGGAATTAGGGCGCAGACTTAGCGTTCATAGAGTCTGAGCAAATACTTGCTAATGCAACCCACCTGGTACACCCAGACCCCTCGACTCAATTGAATTCACGTGTGAGGCTAGTGATTTCGTCGTGGGTGGCGTTTTACAACAGTACATCGACAACTTCTGCCAGCCGCTATCATTTTTATCATATCATGTTTAGCAAATAGCTGCAGGGACACGTTACAGTGCTTTCGACCGTGAGCTTTTAGCAGTCTATGCCACGATTAGACATTTTAGACATAATTTAGAAGGCCGTAATTTTTTCGTGAACACAGATCACAAGCCTTTAACTTATTTAGTGACACCGAACGCCCGTCACTGCAACAAACCAGGCATTTGGCCATTTATAGCCGAGTTCACAACAGATATCAGATATGTGAAAGGAGAAACAAATTTCGTTGCCGACGCTCAGTCGCGACCGTCCGTCACTGTGTTAGCTAGAGAGGCGTGTGGGCGTGTTTTGCACGCCCAAAACAGTCGCAAACACGACCTAGAATTTACTACCACGCTCTCTCAAAACTCTCCTTCTTATACTAAAGGGGTTGTAGCACACCCTGTTACACACACGGACATTTTTTTACACACCCTGTCAACCCAATCCTAGCTAACACTGTGCCGTCCGTTTCAGCCATAGGCAGTGCTTCAGTAATTATTTACAAGGAATTGAGAGATGATCAGGCCAGAGATACAGAATTTACACGGTTGCGCCATTCGACATCTTCTACACCGAATTTCCAATTACTCAAATCATTTGATTATAATTTGATTTGGAGCGACGTGGCAACAGGACACACTCGACCGTATATTACAGCTAAAATTCAGAAAACTGTTTTCACGAGTTTACACGGGTTAGGTCATCCATCGCATAGGGCTAAAAAGCCGCTGATCAATACAAGATTGTTTGGCATGGCATGAATATAGACATTGCTAAATGATGCCGTTCTTGTAAAGGTTGCCAGACCGCCAAAATATATCGCCATAATAAGCCAGTTTTCAGCAATAGATTTGACCACGTACATATCGATATAGTCGGACCTCTGCAGTACTCCGGTGGTTCTAAATATCTACTGACTTGTGTCGATCAATTTACACGTTGGCTGGAAGCCATACCGTTAGTAGATATTCCAAATCTGTCGCCGATGCCTTCTTCAGTGGTTGGATAGTATGTTTTGGGACCCCCGCCACATTCACCACGGATAGAAGCGCCCAGATCAAATAAAAATTATGGGATAATTTGTGCAACAAATTCGGGATAGTCCGAAACCGCACAACGAGCTACCACTACTCTCAGTCAAATGGCATGGTCGAGCGTTTCCACCGTCAGCTTATAGCAGCCATTATGGTACACGAGTCACCGAATCCATGGACGATGACATTACCTGCAGTTATAGGCGTTCGTTCCGCCGTTAAAGAGTTATTGGGCGGGTCAGCTGCCGAAATTATTTACGGCACGACACTTGGATTACCTGGTGAATTTACACAGAAGTACACCGTCGAAACACATACAGACTTAGACAACTATTCTGACAAGCTATGGGTAGCCATGTCGTGTCTCCGTTTGTGCCCACAGCGCGACACACCAAAGAAAAACATTTTCCAATATAAGGAACTCAAACATGCTCGTATGTATTTTTGCGACGAATTGCAATAGCACCGCCTCTGACCGCCCCCTACGACGGACCATACAAGGTCATCGTAAGGAGCGGCAGAGTCATCAAAATCCTTATGATTGGCAAGGTCGAAATGGTCTCTGTTGACCGAGTTAAACCTGCACACTTCCAGTGCGAGCCTGAAACAGTTACAGCAATAAAGCGTAAAACGCAATCGAAAACGACAAATTCAAAGACTGCTGAGATCGCTCGCGGGACCCGAAAGGACCAAATAATAAATGAATGAATGAATGAATTACTTAATAAGCCAAAATAAAAATATGATTAAATAGCCTGATTAGCATACAAATCTACAAACATAGCCGCGAGGCTCTTGTAGAATTTCAAGGAATTCCACATCAGTCACAGACAACCAACACAATAGCCTTCAACAATATACATTTATTACCAAACTACAGTATATTATATTGACGGACTCCAGTCACTCCTGTCACCGTGTCCGTCTTGTCCAGCCTCGTCTGTAGGGCGAGTGTGAACGCATGGCGGCATCCGTGGCACTTGGTACTGGTCAGCTGTGGTTAACACGTCTTGATCGTTCCAGTATCCAGATTCAAATGCGCAGATCAGGCGGCAATCATAAAGCACGTGACAGCCAGATGGCAGTAGTCACATGAGCACTGGTGACTATCGCGTCAGCCAGTACCGTAAATTCACCACATACTTCCCTGTTAAATCTTAAAGCATGACCACTACGCCATCCCGTACCGTAAATTCACCACAGCTCTATATTGCACGTGGGTCCTTCAGGGAACCCACAGCCCTACTAATCGACTGCATGTCTAGTTGTTGTTAACTTACTCTCAACTAGGGCCCAGGGCCATTCATTTCTGTGCTTGGGACTACGTCTTCACGCGGATTGCAACAAATCACGTTACCACCCACTCTTGTGACATTCTTGCCACATAGATCCCAGTAAACATAAAATAGTTGTATAACATTTCTACAATGTTGGACCAACGTTGAGGCAGCGTTGTATAAATGTAATTACAAATGTTTTGTGTTTACTGGGATGTCGCTTAAATCTTATCACATTCTTTAAATAGATGGCCCCAGGCCATATGGCCTACACCTGATACATACGTGGATGGCCCCAGGCCACACACTTGATACGTGGATGACCACAGGTCACACACTTTAAATAGATGGCCCCAGGCCATATACTTAAACTTAGTATATGCGGCCTGCAGCCACACATTTTTTAAATTGATGGCCCCAGGACACACACTTTAGGTTGATGGCCCCAGGCCACACACTTTAGGTTGATGGCCCCAGGCCACACACTTTAGGTTGATGGCCCCAGGCCACACACTTATAGGTTGATGGCCCCAGGCCAGACACTTTCAGTTGATGGCCCCAGGCCACACACTTCAGTGGATATGCCCCCAGACCACACACTTTGAGTAGCCTAGATGGCCCCAGGCCACACACTTTAGGTCGATGGCCCCAGGCCACACACTTTAGGTTGATGGCCCCAGGCCACACACTTAGGTTGATGGCCCCAAGCCACACACTTTCAGTTGATGGCCCCAGGCCACGCACTTTTGGTTGATGGCCCCAGGCCACACACTTTAGGTTGATGGCCCCAGGCAACACACTCAAAGGTTGATGGCCCCAGGCCATACATTTTTAGTTGATGGCCCTAGGCCACACACTTTATTAGATATATGCTCCCAGACCACATAGTTTCAGTTGATGGCCCCAGGCCACATACTTAAAATAGATGGCCCTAGGCTACACATCTTTTAGTTGATGGATCCAGGCCCCACATTTCAAATGGATGGCTTCAGGCCATATACTTTAGGCCCAGATAACACCACGTGTGTGGCCTGGGGCCATCAACTGATAGTGTGTGGCCTGGGGCCATCAAATTAAAGTCTGTGGCCTGGAGCCATCAACTTAAAGTGTGTGGCCTGGGGCCATCTATTTGAAGTGTGTGGCCTGAGGCCATCTACGTAGGCCTATCAGGTGTGTGGCTGTGGCCCGAGGCCATCTAAGCATGATTTATTAAAGCTTAAGTAATCTTAATTTGGATGGCCCCAGGCCACAAATTTTGGAATTGATGGCGTAGTAAAATAACGATTCGAAAGTAGTTCTCAGTTTAAAAGATGGCCCTGGGCCCTAGTTGAGAGTAGAAAAACAACGATTGCATTTTGACAGGTACCCAGTCTTCTCATCTCCAACATTCTGACATTTCATTTTCAAATCCCTCGAATATAGTGTAATTAAAGCGTAAGTTAGAATACTAAAACAAAATTTCCAAAAGGCATCCTAATTCTTCTTTCACGTGTTTAAAGAAAAAGAAGCAATACCAATGCCAATCGCCCAAACAAAGCCATGCCAATTGTCGAATTGACTGAGATTTTTAAATGTTTTTTTTGCATAGCCATAGCCTAGGCCAGGGCCTACACATGATTATGATACAGTGATACACTCATAACACTGCCACCAGTGGCCACTGACACTATGTCAGTGATAGGTACATCCGAAGTTTCGAAGAAGTCATTTTGGTGTTTTTTTCGTGTTTTTTTTCAAGATTTATGTGAATTTTTGAGACACAGTAAATATATCTCCAGACCTAGGTCGGCTAGCCTAGAATGTAGATCTAGGGGGCCTACCTATCACTGACACAGTGTCAGTGGCCACTGGTGGCAGTGTTGTGTGAACTTATGAGTGTATCACTGTATGATGTATCATAATCATGTGTATGCAAAAACCTACTGTCCGTCCAACAGTGGTAGATGCCAAAATCTATGGTCCAAAAATAAAAGTAAGCTTTTTGGACCATCCTCCACCGTCGGACAGACTGTAGGCCAGGGCTAGGCCTAGGAGTAGGAGGCTAGGCCTACCCCTTGCACTTGTCTTGAAACTGCAGTGTAATTAAGTCTAGGCCTAACTCTTAACGTTAGTTAACTTTAAGTCTTTTGAAGTCAAACTCAAAGACAACAATCTGATTTGTGGATACCGAACTGAGTCTGAGAGCAGCGCATACACAATCTTCCTGAGCCGTTAGCATCTGATCTAGGATGTTTGGCTCAGTAAAAAAAGAAGAAGAAGAAAAGGCATATAATTCTTTGTTTGTTTGTTCTGTTTGCTCACAATTATCCTAGGCCTACTAGTAGAAATGAAGCCATCATTGTAGAATTAAAAGAGCTATTTGTTTTTAATGCACTTTTATCACCGTGACCTGTTCTGGGGGTTCCCATTATTAGATTTCTTGCAATTTCGAAAAATGATGCCAGCTCACGCCTTTAACTCTTCCTTTACCGATTTCCTGCTGATAAAACTACCCCCAGAAACCAACTTTTTTTTAAGGAGGACCCCTGAAGTAGGCTACTCTAGGTAGGCCTACGTCCGAAGACGTCATTTTGGTGTTTTTTTCGTGTTTTTTCAGGATTTATGTGAATTTGTGATACACTGCGATAAAAGACATATTTTACTTTGTTTGTTTGTTTTTTTTGCTTACTATTACTGGTAGAAAGCCATCATTGTAGAATTAACATTGTATAATTTATAACCTGTTCTGGGGGTTCCCATCATTAGATTTCTCGCAATTTCAAAAAATAATGCCAGCTCTCGCCTTTAATTTTATGATAGCTGCAACAAATGCTTGACTAGGTAAGTGGAACAGGCATGCTGTGGCGCCTTCTGATAATTTTTTTTACGCAGGTGCCATTTTTTTAATTTTTGTAAAAAAATGCAAAAAATGAAAATAGGCCATGTCCACTGCCCTATGAGGAAGTTCTGGTGGACATCATTAAGACCGTTTGGACAGAGCAATGTGGGAATCTCAAAGAAATGAAATACCTGGGGAAGGCTTCACTAGTTTACCCAGGGTAAAACCTGGGTGAAGTTTTGTTTGCCTACCCTGCACTTCCTCATGGGGCGCACCGAGGGTAAAGATGGAAGTTTCATAGCTATAAGGATGAGAATCCATCAAAATGTATGTTCTTCCTTGACCCCCTCGTCTATGCCCAAATTTCTGATTGTTATGTGCATATATGGTATATTTGCTACTGTTACTGTATTGCGGGCCACTCGTTGGGTGCCCTGGTGTATAATCTGAAAACAAAACTCTCAATAGAGGCATTATCTCGATAGTTTTCTTCAGCTGCTTCAAAAAGTTCAAGTGTCTTGGTGATGTTTTGGATTCTGTTACCCCCATAACAATTTGCCATATTGAGGTGCCGTCTTTTGGACGTTTTTATAATTTAGCTCAGATTTTGATCTAGCACAGTATTTTTCTTGCTCAGTGAAGACTGTAGAATGTGGTCAAATATTTCTTTTTAAAAAATAGACTAATTATAAAGGAGTGGCTATTTGTACGGCAAAGTTATAATGATTATAACTTTGCCGTACGAATAGCCACCTCGTTATTATTATTCTATTGCCAAATTGAATATGCGCAAGACGCCACAAGTAGCCTACTTGTCACTTGTGCATGTGCGTAAGTGTGCAAGTACTTGAGCAAGTAATTGTGCAAGTGTGCAAGAAGGCCTACTTGCCCAGGTGCACAAGTAAGTAGTGCGCAAGTAGGCCTAACTGCGCTAATGCGCAACGAAGTAAGTGCTTGAGAAAGTGCGTAAACCTAATATTTTTTATTGCTGTATTGAACCTGCTTTTTGTAGCACTTGGGAATATAAGTGTCATAAATGAGGCTGATTGTGTAAGGTATAATTTGTATACTTAGCATAGATTGTATTCGGCCTCTATTATTAGGACTTTTAAATATTTAAATCTGTAGTTAATTTTGATCATATTTTGAGAATTAAAACCATTTGTCAGAATCTGAATTAAAAATATTCTGCCTTATAAATAATTTTTAATTCAGGGTTAACCCCTACAAAAAAAGTACAATGCTGAAATATTTTTGTATAAATCATAGAGACCAAGATTTTTGTTCAATTTTAAATCATCATAAATGTCTTAGTTAGTTGTCCCGCTTTGAACATTTGATTAACTATGTTATGGGTCTACGGCCATAATAAATCATCAATAAACATCTATAATTAATCATGAATGTTAATTTTTTCAGCATGTATGCTGAAAGGATTAACATTCATTATTAATTATAGATGTTTATATTGATGATTGACAAACACACAGTCTAACATGTCTAGCACTACCGGTACCCGGTACTTGGCGATTCCATGCACAAAGTGAAAAAAACTTGATTTTGAAAACAGCTTGAAAGTTTTATGTTATGGACTAATATGATACAAAACTACCTTAACTAATATGGTTGCAACTTTTTTTTTAATTATTTGATTGAAAAATGTCCAAAAATCAACATATTACCATTGTTATTGTTTATTTTTTCACAGAAGTTAATTTCCATGTTTGTTTCTATTTTTATCAAGATTTTTAAATTAGTGAACTGTTTACATTGTTTCTATCTTTAATTGATAATATAATATGTTTTTGCAAAATGTAAAATCAAAATATTTGATAATTCTAGCACATTGGTTGTTTTGTGCCAGATGTTTGCTCATGCTATTTTAATAATTTGTCCGTACGACATATGAAACATAATTTTTCCACATTAATTAATCAATTTTTGAGCCTTAATCTTGTTACTACAAATCCTCTTTCTTTAATTAACAAAGGTTTGACTGGTTCTGTTTAAAATATTTCACATCATTAGTTTTTACGCAATTGGCATTTCAATGCTGTCCGTACGACATATAAAATGTCGTACGGACAGCATTTCCTGTACATTATATTGATAATCTCCACCTTTTGAATATGTTCATTGGTTTTTTGTATAAAACTTCACTATTTATTTGAAAAGGTTTTTCATAACCACTGATAACTAACAAATCTATTGACTTACAGAGGTCTCCTTGGGCTTGTTTGACATTGAATCAGAGATGGATACATAAATATTTTAGTGAGAAACATCTTAATACATATCGTTTGCAGCTATTAGGGGTATCCCACATATATTTTGGAATCTGCCTCTGCTCATACTAAAGATTAAACTATCATGAGTATCTCTATAGTCTGCTAATAAATATTTTCAATGTGAAAGTACTATGATATTGTTCTAAACAATTGCATTTCCCTACAGCATGTACAATGCAAGCATTGTTTTATAAATTTAATAGATGTAAAAGGCTGTCTATCTTTTTTATTTTTCAAGCTTGTTTATATGATGAAACTTCATCTTTTTTTGGATCAACTTCAGTTAACAATTTAGATTCACAAAATAAATTAATATCATATTTTGGTCTTCAGTGCATATGCATCTTTTGTGCCATAACTCAAATGCATGAAATAAATATTACATATAATGGCCAGCATCATGTAGTATATTTTCCTCTTTTTGTCTCTTTTTGTATATATATATTGAACAAAATAGTATACAAGTCATGATGATTTGCAACATTAAAAAATGTATTTGTTTAGTCCCTTATCAGCATATAATAGAGCAACATAGAAACATAGCATTCAACATATATTTTTAAAATAATTTGAAAAAACATCGGGCCATGATGTGTGATTTTGAAGTTTATACTGTGTTGTCCGTACGACATATATTAAGTTTGGCCCTCCATAAAGGACATGCGAAAGCCCTACAGAAATTGTGAAGAAGCTGCAAGATCTACAAAATGTTATTCTGATGGGCAAATTATTATATTCATGATAATTATCAGTATTCAAGTATGTCAAATGAAACGCTCCAACAAAATTCTATACACAATTAAGACCTAATACTAGATTTTTTAAATATTTTTTGTTTTTAATTTGCTTAAAACTGAAATTTTAACCCAGCTATAGAATAATATTCACATTATAATAATCTAAGCTTACTATTTCACCATACTCAAATGAAAAATCAAAGTGAACACTCTTTTACATAGCCACAACTGAAATTTTTCAGAGACGTCCGTACGACATATTCCAAACTGTCCGTACGACATGTTGTTTTTATACTTTTATTGTGACCTTGTCTATCAACAAATAAATTATCTGTTAAAATTATGTTTTCTCACTCTTTAGAACACCCTGAGAAATTGATCCAACAGGATGTGGGGAAAAAATCATTGCTCAACTCACAGAGTTTTCGAACTAAACATAAATTTTCAAATGTTACTGTTTTTTGTGCGTCCGTACGACATCTCACGTTTCATCCGATGTAGGACGATCTGTGTTATTTTTGGTCAAATTTGTTTTCTACATTTATTTGCACATGGAGTCTATATGAAACTGGATAATATTTTTTTTTCTAGCCCTAAAATTATTTGCGTAAGCTGAGATATAATCTGTGGATGTCCGTACGACATCCACGGAATTGCCCTACTACACATGTAGGCTGTACAATGGCTGCTACATTATATTCATTAAAGCATAATCGTTATCTTTTTTAATTCTTTCAAAATTGTTGCCAATTCGACCTTGAGTTGCACTGTTTTGAGTGATAGAAAATTATTTGATATACCCCTTTATTATTGGAGAAAAATGTACCAAACCGTACATTTGTATCTGATTAGGTTTATAAATTAAAATCTGAACTTCTTGCAATATCTGAACAAAGTTTTACTTTTTCAGAATATATTGAAATGTAGCCTGTTGAACCTGCAGAGCAAGATGGTCTTCCATTGACATGGGTTGATATCGTGATGGATACAGTTCCAGTGAAAGCAGTGCTGCCACTTGTTGGCATCGGTGCACTCACACTTTGCCTTAGCTTCTGCTTTTGTTGTTACTTATGGTGGTGAGTATTTTTTTATTTATTTTATCTGTGAACACCGAGGCCCGAGGGATAACAAGCCTCCTATGTTTTCTGCTCCTTTGTAAAATATAGGAATTCGGTTGAACCTCCTAGATGTCTGTAATTAATCCTATTTTTTTTTACCAAAAATTTTTTTCCGAATAAAATCAGATCGGTTTTATTCCTCTTAAGGTGCATGTCAAAAGTCAAATGAAAACGAGAACAAATATCTGTGAACTTTAATTACATTTTCATTCAATGTAACCTACATGATTTGAAACCACAATTCTCACCTTGCATTGGATGAAAATTATCCAGTTTCATACAATAACGCTTTTATGAAATATAACTCAAAAACTTATCATATTTATTGATTATAGTGTTTTCTCTGAATTAATTTTATTCACAATAATTGTAACCTTGTGAATTTATATGGCATTGATTTTGAAAGGGATTGATCACTGTGTTCTATTATGAAAGGTTTGTGAGGCCTACCTTTTATATGTTGTTTCACGAGGGAGGGACTGTTTTTTGCCACATTAAGATGTAATGTAATCTAAAAACAAGTGACTGTATACATGTATTTTAAAAAATAATGGTTTTGCCAGGAAACAAGTTTAATATTCTTATTGCATACTTGACTTAATTCGTCAACAGTAATTCAAAGACAGCTAAAAAACTTTATAAGATTTAATGAAAGCTTTACAAACTATTTAAAGCTTTATAATATTTCAAAGACAAAGTCTGAAACGCTGGTAAATATTCTAGATAGTAGTGCAAATACCTGTTGAAAACAGATTAATTTATGAACCTTTAGAAACATCATTACTCCTACAGTTATGTGCTGATTTATGTTTACAGGTTACGCAGACAGGGACGTAGAGAACTGGGATATCGTCAAGTGTGCTATATTGTCAGTATTTAAAAAAAATCATAGCATTTATTTTTTTGAAGAAACTGTGTTTTTTAATTTTTCACCATGCATACATTTCATATCACCTATGTCTTTGCCAGGGACCCATCAGTGGACATTTTCTGAAATTGATGGGCAAGGAAATTAAAAAAATTGCCTAGGACAGGCTGCAAAAGATTAATTAACCCTTACACTGCTATGGGCGACTATAATCCCCCCACCCAGTAATTAAAAAAAAAAATTGTTTTGTGATTTCTTTTATTTGTGTTTTAAAGATGGCTAACTGACTGATTTTGTAATTTATTGGCTTTTAGCATGTTTAGTAGCAGCTGTTCATCATATGTCTTTTTGAAAAAAAAGCATGCCAGATATTAACACACATGCTGCAAATTTTATGCAGCAGTGTAAGAGTTAATAAATGAATAGGACTAAAAATCTGGACCAAAGAAAAAATTGTCAATAGGGAGCTAGGGCGTGGAAGCCATCCGGGGAATAGATGAGATTTAACCCTTAAACCAATGTTGTTTCAATGTTGGGCTAGCATCGTAGAAGATGGGCCAACATTGAAACAGCATTGGTTCAGAGATCTGAGCTATCAATTTTTGTTTTTTTAGTCACTTGAAGATGGGTGAAAAATTACCTATATTGTTTATATTTTATCAGTCTTGAAGATTTAAGTCATAAAATAGGTTTAAAAATTGTTGTTTAAAGATCTATAGTACCTGTACCTAATATATTTTTAATATGACAATCGTTGCTGCTAAGACTTTAACATGTCAAAGGGTTACAATATTATGTTAATTTTTAAAGGTTGACAATTTTTATAACAAAGTGTAAACATATAAACATCCAATAGTTTGAAGTAATTTGTTATTTCAGATTGAATTTAAGAAAAAACAGAAAAAAGTCACTTCAGAGGTAAATACATTGATATATATGTATGCAGGAAAAATACAAATATCACCTTACTTAAAGTTACACAAGCTGACAATCAGCCTAAAATTATCATAGTTATATCGAATTACCTTACCTCTGGAATATCTGATCTGATGTTATCCTAGTCCTAGCCACCTAGCAAAAATCCATTCCAAAGAATTCAAACCCTTGAGCAACAATCGGAACCACTGCAATTAGATTTCGAGAAACTTTTAAGTTTAAACTCGAACATGCATCCTACATGTAACTGGGAAAAAACAGATCGTTATCATGAAAAAAGGTCACTATGATCGATCAAGTGAAGAAAAAACATATAACGTTAAAGCAGCTCCTTGGGCTGACATCAATTTTCGTTTTTATTCTTGTAATGAAGTAGTGTAGACCCTATCCCCCAGATCATGATTTCTTTTTTTTCAGTTTTTAGATTTTAAAAAATATTTTTTTATCACCATTTCTATGAATTCGCTTAAAACCCAAACAAACTTTTTGTATGCCTAAACACTTGCTAAATGACGTTGAATGTTCCTATGTACAGCATTGAGCCACATGTTGATGCCGTCGGCCCAGCGTTGAGCAGACAATCAGTGCTGCAGGTGTATCCCCTCATGTCCTGACTATAAGACACTAATTAGCGGCGATTGCTTTGATCTCACCGTCTACGACGTGGGAATATGTGATGTAAAGTACTGTATATTGCTGACTGGTTTTGCTTACAAGGCAATATACGACCTGGAAATATAACTATTTCACTATTTTTCAGTGCTTTAAAATTGTTTTTTTGACTTTTTTTGTATTTTCAGTTAAGATCACTAGGCTATATAGCTTCAAATAAATTAAATTTTCAAAATAGACAAAATTGAAAATGTCTCATCTCATGGGGTCCCTTTAAAAACTTGTACTAACCTTTCAAAGCAACAATGATTTATAACACAGCTCGTTATGCTGCTAACAAGAGAGGGAGAGTGATGTTTTTAGACTGAGGCGGAAAATGGCCACGTCTTCCAGTGACGTCACCAACCATTCTTTGCTCAAGGGTTTGAATTCATTGTAATTAATTTTTAATTCTCTTGTCATGACTACAATAACAAAGTGATTTACCCATAATATCAGATATTCTCGAGTATTTCTCATAAATACTCATTTATAACAAGTATAAATTTTATTTTGGCTCCTTGATATGTTCTTAAAGTTTTCAAAATAATCATATCTAGATTAGAATTACGTAAGTGTTTTAAATTTTGAGTTGTTCATTTTATACCAGTTAAAATTGAAATACGTTTATGGATGAGATTTAAGGTTTTTCCTGTATTTCTTATTTTGAACATCGATGTATAAAATTAAGAAAAGATTTTGAAATTATATCATAATGTCCTTCTACTTTACATGTAGCTATATAAATGGCTGTATCTTTTAATTATGAGTTGCAAACATCTATATATGACTAATGTATCACTGTATTTATTCTCATAAACCCCCTAGGCGTTAATTGGATTACCCTCTGAGGTTAGAGGCAGAGTGGGTGCTTATTAGAGTACTTTTTGAATGGATATATAGCTGTACTGTCTATTGAAGCATGGATGTCTAGAATTTATATGGTCATTAGAATAAATGCTGTGACAGCACAATGATTTGACTGATATACATAATTATACCCACCATGCTCACGGTATGAAGTGTTTTTGTATTATTTGGAGTTCAGAGTGTCATGCAAAACTGTTAGGGTTTGTATAACTGTGATGAATGCATGCCCTGTAATGTTTTTGCGATAGTAATTATAGGGTGTGTTCACGTAAAACAGTGCATGTATCAACCCTTTCAGTGCTGGGACCGTCTTTATACGTCAGAATCTGAACATGTTGAAAAAATCAAAATATTTCTAATGGCCGTAGACCCATAACATAAGTATTCAAATAAGGCGGGAAGAACTTACTGGGACAATTATGATTTCAAATTAAAAACAACCCTTTGGTCTCCATGGTGTATATGAAATTATTTCATAGTTGTAAGGGTTAACCCTTAGAGCACTGACCTATTCATTTTAAATTTTCAGTCACTTGAAGTTGTGTATCGCTACCGCGATACACAGCTTCAAGTGACTGAAAATATGTGTGTTTTGTAAAATTTAAGTTCCAATATGTATCAGTGTTTCAAAATTGAAAGCATATTTTATATTTAACAACTGGTTATCAGGGGTTATACAGGTGCTAATAGAAACACAGAATGTCTACTGTAGTCGACATCATTGTTGTAAGGGTTGATTTCAATGTTCCGGTGATTGTTTGTTTTTACAGGTTTGCCCTGTGTGTCTGGACGATTATAAACCCGGTGATAAACTAGCACTGTGTAACTGCAAACATGCATTCCATGCAAAGTAAGTAAGAAAAAGAGCAGCTCTAGATAAGCAGTGTGTCCTTACCCTGTTGATATTGCAAAGCTCTGACACAGAGACCCCCATTTCAAAATGTAATACAGTAGTTCCAAAAGATCACAAGTTGAAAAGCTGAAAATTGTGTTACTGGTATATATTTAGTATTCAAGGGGTGTAGCTGCCAAGTTACTGTAAACCTGGAAATGATGACAGCTGTTTTGTATCGGTTGTTAGATAAACTGCTGAACTAGAGCAGAAATGCTGTAAATTGCCCTGTCCTACTACATGTAAATTATATTTATTAATCTCTAGAAACTGACCAATTGGTAGTCTTACAATGAAATGAGTCATTTACTTTATTTCTTCACAAAGTCGTTTTATATACCGGTATATACATTTTTTTTTGTTCATACTTTGAATATATATTTTTTATTCTCACAGATGTTTACAACAGTGGCTGAATGAGAGTAACACATGCCCACTATGCAAGGCCCCTGTTCAAGACGAACCATGTGAAAATACCAGTTTAGTTCACAGCTGGCCATCAGAAACAGTCTGAATGCAAAGTATACCCAAAATCTCTCTCTTCAGACCTACATCCTTTTTTGAAGTACGGCAAAATTAAAATTACAGTTTGTATAAATATATCCGGTGTAGATGTATGCCTGGTAGATATTTTTCTCTGGTGAATAATAACTATTTACATTAGCATTGAATTTTGTCCATTTGAAACTTATACAATCACAGGATAATTTTGAAAATATATATTAGATATATTTAGTGACATCTCTTTTCTACAACATTTCTACAGAGCAACCAGTTTGTGAAGAAATAGCATTTATGAAGCATACGGTAATTATATTCTGAAAATCCGCAGTTATTTTAATTCCTACATGAGGATATGTATATTTCTGATAATCACAATCTAACTATATCATACCAAATCAACAACTGGGATATGAAAGGGTTCTTACCACCCACATATTCCCTCTCATTTGGAATCAGCTTGAGCTATTCCCACCTCATGTTGGATAAGATGTGCAGATTTTATAAAATACCCTTTGAAATATAATATATTAAATTTATCTAATACAACTGATCATGCTGATATGTCTTTCACATCTTGCCTAATATACTGCTTAGTGACGTTCACCTAGCCTATAAAAGCTATAGTTTGATTGCTACCATACCATTGATATAATGTTTCACACTGGCCTGCCGCTGGCTAACTTTAGTGGTAGGATATTTTAAGACTTGTGCTGAAAATGTTGATTTTGGTAGCTTCTGGAAGCGCCTGCAGATAATTCATACACCTCATTTTACAATTGGGTGCTCGGTTGTAGTCGTGCACCCTAAAAACCAACACCTGCAGATTTCGATTTTTTCCATCTAATCAAAATGGTTCTCACTTTTTAAGTGTAGAAATATCTGACTGTCAAACACACTTTGTTCATTCTCATGCAATTTGAGGCTCACATTCATGCATTTGTGACTGCTCTAATATGTAGCAAGCTACATGTACTGTACTGAGACAAAACCACATTTGCTGATGATATAATGATGTGTGATGAACTACAGGATCATGTATTGACCTTAGGCTGTGCTCAGTGGATTAGCTCAACCGTTATTCCAATGATTTTTGTAGATTCAATTTTACCAAGTGGCTTATCTGTAAAAAAAAAATCATTACGTATTGATGAAAACGAGGATATTATGTAATTTTTACTCCATGCAATATTAGAATTGCATAAACTATTTCATATTGCATGAATTGACCCTTGTACTGCTGAATTGATTGTAAGTTTTCTTTATTCATTTGAAGCTAGAATTGCTAGCACAATTTCCAGCTTCAAATGAATAATAAAAAAAATATTATATATGAAAAATAGACATCTCTTAAATCGAATTATTTGATGAACAGACCATCTATCACAAACGTTTTTATCAGTTTCAGTGACATTTTATTTGGTTTGAAACTAGCTTCAACCCGTGTATATTTAAAGTAACAGAAGGAGAAGGGTTTAATTTGACATACTATGTTCAGATCTCTCATGACTGTGCCCACACTGGGAGGTTTCTCATTAAATATATTGTATTTGTAATTTTAAATGTTTATTATTTATTTACGAAGGTATATAAAAATGTGATGCAATCTTCATTATGATATCACATAGTGAAGGTTGACTACATATACATGATATTGTTATTAATTATTATTTAGATATTATTTCAATAAGGTTTTTGTGCCCCTGGAATTGAAAGGGTGTACCTGTCGCATTAGAAAGTAGCAAATGCACCCTTTAAATGACAGGAAAATTGTTTGTTGTGAATCAACAGGACATGATTTTAAGTTTGTTGTGGATGAAGTGTGCATGATTGTATATATATATATACATCATATATAGGATTACGGTGATATTATGTTATAATGTTTATGACGCATGTATGTATATGTTAATATGCATGTAACCTGTGTATGTAGTCTGCAAATTATTTTACACATTTAAAAAATGTGTAATTCCTGTCCAATTTACTGAAATCCCTGCTATTTTTATTATTGAAAAAATTTAAATTTATTCATACAATTTAATCCTTGAATAGAAATTTAACCCTTTAACCGCCGGTTCTGCATATATTCGGGTTTTCATTTTTATTAGCACATTAAGTACCACATTTTAAATATGTTCAAGATAAAATGTGACATCAACCAGCAAGATTTGAAAAGAGTTGACCTCCATTTTGTCAAATCTGAATAATTTTCACTCACTTGAAGTTGTGGATCGCGTCAGCGAGACACAACTTCAGGTGGGTGAAAATTCAAATTGAATAATTTGGCGTTTAAAGGGTTAATGTTTGATATAGCCACCAATCATAATCTGTAGATTTCCATTAAATTAGCTTTTAAATAAATAAAATGAAGAAAAAAAATTGTAGATTTGAATGCAATATACATGTATCAACATTTAACATTCAAGTGACAAAAAATTTCAAATAATTATTTTTCAGTGAATATGTCCACACAATTGTACTAGGCATACGATGTCTCTGTACGGTCAGTATTAACCCGCTATATTATTTAATTTAAAATTTCACCCACCTCAGTTGTGTCTTGGTACATCGACTCTCAACTTCAATTGGGTGAAAGTTACCAATATTTGTTTAATTTGAGACCAAATCTTTCCTAATTATTCTTGATGTTAAACACATATTTCATTCCCAATAACAGTGATTTGATCATTTAAAATGTTCTATTTAAAGTCGTAATAAAGATGAATAAATCAATCATATTTTTAATTGATACTTGAAGTATTAGGTGTGTTTATTATATTGAACATGTGCTAATTTATCTAACATTTGAGTGTTGTCAAAAACATAGCATTTTACACTGGTCAAATAAGGTGTGTGATATTTGCATAGGAGAACATAAATTTGTACCGGATATTTGATGAACATCAAATGAAAGAATATAGGAATATAATGTTTATCAATATTTTACTTGCCAAAATACTCATCATGTTACATGTACTGCAGTTTGCATTCATTCACCAAGTGACCAGATTATGATTTTTTTAATTTATTTTGTTTTACCGCATGAGATGACAGAATGTTTGTTTCATTTGTTTGGCTTCTGTTCCAAGTAGCCATTATGTTTTAAATTATTTTTTATTCACTAATTCCAATAGTTCAAGGTTTGTCTTGTGATCTCAACTTCTGTTTGTTAAGATTGTCTTTTTATCAGGAATTATTTGCTTGATAATCCTTACAATACTGAAATATTTTTGTATAGACCATGGAGACCTAAGGGTTTTTTCAATTTGAAATTGTCAAAAACGTCTTATTTAGCTCTATCCAGTTTATTTGAATATAATACCTATGTTATGGGTCTAAGACCATTGTAAATTTTGTAATTCTTTCAGTGCAAGTACCATCTTTATACAACAGAATCTGACATCTACAGACGTCAAATTCTGACATATAAAGATGGTCCTCACACAAAAAGGGTTAATTGACATTATTAAGATTTAATTATTCACTGAAGAAGAGAATATAGAGAAAACAAGTCGTTGAACCACGTGCTAGTTTAATGTTCGCCCACTGTCTACATCATAAAACGAACATTTGTCCAACTTCTTTTCTCTGCTAGGTAGGTTAGTCTTACATATTAGCAAGAATTTATTATGGTTAATAAATTCTTGATATTAGTCATTGGATTTATTTTCTTCATTAGAATTACTTTTACATCCTAAACTTGACAAAGATAAGGTTTGTCAAATTTGTTGCTATATATGTATAGTCATATATTTATGCATTTAGTCAATTTTCAAACCAAGTACAAAATCACTGAAATTGATAAAAGATTTAATTGTTGTTGAGTTAGAAGGTGCTAATCTGCCACTTTGTAAAGTGGAAGTTTAGCACATTCTAACACCAAGGGGACAAAATAGTCAAATTTGAAAGATTCCTTTTTTTGATAAATATCAACATTTTCTCTCTTTTAAAGCTGGAAATTGTGTTAGCAGTTTTACATTATTTAAGCCTTGAATTACAGAATCAACTTTTTTACTCACTTGAAATTGTGTCTCACCTCTGCTACCCACAACTTCCAAGTGCGTAAAAAATACTCAAAATATCTAAATTTAATGCTTATTGTTTCTTCAAGTTATGTTGTTTGAAGGAGAAATAAAATTGGTTTAAATACGCTTTTTTTCTAAACCCGTGTATCTTGATTGTGCAGACATCTAATTAATTGACACCATGTGACACCACGTGAATATTAGGTTGATTTTAGGTGAATAATTATTTTAGATAAACCTACGTTCAACCAGCTAATTATATTGGATGGATTATGATCTTCCCAGCAGACACAAGACATTGAAGCAATGTTTGTTTAACGTTGGACTACAATGTCAATGTCTTGTGTCTGCTGGGTGAGGCGATGACAGTACGCCTGACATTGCACCAATGTGTTTTTTTGTTAAGTGCAATATTATATTTGACCATATTTTTCTAATTACTATAGCGAGAGGTTATAATTGTGTAGTTTCTGGATTATAAAGCGACAGAATCAAAATTAATCCAAAACACTGGTCACTGGTCTGTGAAGTGCTCTGCAGATTTGTAAGCATCTATAAGAACATTGTGACAATGCCTTGCCAACACACCAGGTTTACCCACTATTAATGGGCTTCATATAACCCTTATCCTGCTAAATTGATTTAGTTGAATTTTTACCCACTTCAAGTTGCGTCTTGCTACCGCGACCCACAACTTCAAGCTGGTCAAAATTACTCTTTTTGTTAAAATTTAGACCAAACATTTGCAAATCTTGATGTTTAAACACTCATTTTGTTTTGACTAACCAATGAAGGATTTAAATCCTACCCGAGATCGGTAATTTGTATCCAGGGTCGGTAATTGACACCCTAGAAACAGTCCGGCGGGTCGGTGATTGTCCAGAACCGAAAAAAAACCTAAATGTGTATTTCTTTAATTTTGGCCTCAAAGTGTCTGAGAATGCACTCAGACAACACAAAATTTTTCAAAAATTTACTGGGGTCGTTGATTTTGTCTCGGGATCAGTGAATTATAAATTTCAGTGACCCGGATGGCCGGAGAACATTTGGCCTTAAATCCTTCACTGCTAACCATGCTGAGATTTCTTTGATCAGCCAATAAAATTATTTAAAAACGACTATGGTTGTGCTTAGCGCTGTAAGGATTAAGCACAAGATATTGAACCGATGCACAAGGTTGACATAATGCTCTTTAGCCCAGCAAGGGCATCTATAATGTTGTTCCCAGCCGTTTATCCCAGTAAACACGATATGTTGACCCAATATTGGCTTGATATTGGCCCAGCATCTGCGACGCCCAATATTGAGCAAACATTGTGTAAACCTATTGTGTTTTCTGGGATAGTATAGTAATATCCTGTGACAACCTGTCAGTCACACGATATCATTCTCAGTCAAATGTGCCTTTTTGCCACCAGTTCTACTTGCTGCGTTCACTGTCTGGATCCAATTGTCCACTATTTGCCATATTCCTGTCCTTAACCCTTTGCTTTACAAAGTGGCAGATACACCCTTTCATATCCAAGTGGACAAATTATTATGCCGGATATAATTTTGTCTAAAACGAGTACAGTGGCTTCAGTACTACATGCCAATAGTTATCTTGATAAATGGGCTGAGCTAACATGTGCCCCGATCTGGCACAATAAGTCATTATCACTGATTTAAATATGGGAAATTATTAACATATCTGGAACCTACACAAAATTAACTTTAAAATAATATATTACACAAGTTTGTACCACTAAAAACATATAGCTCAGCAAGGTCGAAGAAATGAGCTTTGAAGTTGATCCATGCTGACCCCATTTTTTGAATAATAAAGGTATGGTTGAAAATTTCTGTGAATTTTATCAATACATGTATATGCCAGATATTTTGATCGCCAGGAATTTTATGTTGCATTGATATTTTCTACTTATTAGCAACTGCCACTATCTTAGCATGTCAATAGAAACAAAGATATCACTGATTGGGATATAAATGACACTATAATTTAGAAAACAAATTCAACATGTAAATGTATTTCTATGCCACACTATTTTAGGTTTTGTGAGTAATCATATGAAAATTAAAGATTGTGTAAAAATTAGAAATAGGTCGAATCCATGTCATTTTGGCTTTCAAGGGCCTCAGCATAGTTTGTCAATCTGCGACAAATTTTGCCAGATCGGGTCACATAATCATTTGAAAGAACTATTTTGCATATCGACTGTATAGGTAGGTAAAGAATGAAGGTGGGTGGGTGTGATCCTATATATGTGAAGATGCATTTGGTGTAAGGAAATAAGGGCATAGTCAGACATAAAAATATATTCAATAATTCGTTCCTGATTGTTTGTAGTTTTTAAATCCATACAATATTTGCTGACATGACTGTCACACCTCATATTTTCTTGACCACGTCAAAAGCAGTTGATTTTCACTTATAAGGCATCATAATAAATTCTCTCTAAAATGAACAAAGAAATGCATGCATTGTTTATTAAATTTTGAGGATAAAATTGTTGAATGGTTTATGATTGTTTTTTCCTTTAATTAATTCAATAAAATTATAATTAAACTTATGGATTATTTTCAATGGAGCAGCTCATCAAAATTAAATGATATTATGATCTCATTTTTTAATGTTTTTTCTATTCCACTGCACCATTAACCAAAATATATTATTTATAATGTTTGCCCTGGCAGTATTATAAAAGCTCAATATAGTTACAACCTTGTGTCAGAAGTGGTGTTTTGTGACAAGATAAATTCATCTCGAATTTGTTCCCAGGTCTCATGGTTGCTGCGTCAACATATGCATTTATTTAATTCTGTCTACTTCATCAACTGTTATTTGTTAACCCTTAGAGCCCTGAATTATTTCTACATAAACTATAGATAACAAAGGGTTACTTTAAATTTGAAGTCATCATGAATGTCTTAGTTACCTCTTTCTGCTTTATTTGAATACCTATGTTATGGGTCCACGGTCATTATAAATATCTTACTCTTTAGACGTCATAATCTAAAGCCTATATATAGACATCAGACTCTGATGTCTAAAGTCATTCCGAGTCCCCATGCTCAAATGGCTTAATTGCTAATTTAAATTACTCTTATTTGTACAATTTGAAGCATTATATATATGCCAACATATTATATCCCAGTCGAACATTTAGCCCTTACAGTACGGGGATCGACTTTAGTCGTCAGAATCTTGACGTCTGTAGATGTCAGATTCTGACGACTAAAGTCTATCCCCGTACTGTAAGAATTAAAATATTTCTAATGGCCGTAACCCCATACCATAGTTATTCTAATGAATAAGAAAGAGCTGACTAAGACATTTAAGATGATTTCGAATTTATTAAAACCCTTTGGTCTCCATGATTTATACAAAATTATTTCGGCGTTGTAAGGGCTAATGCTCATTTTCTAAAATTTTCTCATTTGAAGTTTAAATAAAAAGGCTAAAAAGACTATAGTTTTTGCGTGCTTAGCATTGTAACGGTTAATAACAAACCAGCAAACACGAGACATTGAGCCAATGTTTGTTTAATGTTGGGCCAGTGTCGCAGTCGGTGGACCAGCATTTCAACAACCATTGGCTCAATGTCTCTTGTTTGCTGAGAAGAGACCGTCCGTCATCATGTAACGTGTGTAGAACCAGTTTTTCTAGTATACAGAACATAGCACCAAGTTGAAAATCTTTGATCAACTGTTTCGACATTTTTTACAATATATTTTATGGTTGATTGTTCAAACTTAGGAATATATTTCATGGTTGATTTTCAATTTTAGGAATATATTTCATGGTTGATGGTTCAAACTTAGGAATATATTTCATGGTTGATTGTTCAAACTTAGGAATATATTTCATGGTTGATTGTTCAAACTTAAGAATATATTTCATGGTTGATTTGTTCAAACTGAGAAATATATTTCATGGTTGATTGTTCTTTAAACTTAGGAATATATTTCATGATTGATTGTGCAAACTTAGTAATTTGTATCATAGGTAATTGTTCAAAGCATTGTCAGTTGAGATAAAAGTTTCCCTTTATATTAATAGCACATCAATGGTTAATAATTTAAGGGAGATCTTTGACAGAAGCCCCGCTCATTTTTTCACTCTGATCTTTTTGATCATCATGTTAATATGTGTGATGCAAGGTGACATCTAAAAGCTACACCCCTTACTTGTACAGTCTCTCGTACAAATGTTCAATGGTTTGCACGAAGATGCAAAGTATAATTAATTCAACAGTTATTAGTGATATCTCCTACCTGATTCCGAAATAGTTTATTGACCCTTTCAATTATTGAGGTTGAAGAAGTTAACGTAGCTGGGTTTTTCTTATACCCCCCCCCCCCACTAAATTAACCGCTAAGCGTGACTATTAGTTGTTTTTAATCCGTTTTATATGCCGACCAAATCACTTTTATTGGGAAGAAAATGAGTGCTGAAACATCAAGATTTGGAAATATTTGGTCTGAAATTCAAAATATGAGTAATTTTCACCCACTTACAGTTGCGTCTCGCTACTGCGACCCGCAACTGTAAGTGGGTGAAAATCTGAAATAATTTAATTTAGCAGTTTAGGTGTTAAACCGTCGTATCTGCACATTCCAAGTTGCAGATACGACCTTTTAACATCAAGGTGGGAAATGTGTTGGCAACTGGGATCCCAGCTGAATATGAGTTACAATTAGTAATGGTAATGGTAATAGTAATGAACAACTCTGGGTTTAAATGATTAAATATTGAGTTAAATATTTTGACGCAGAGCATTTCTTCGACTTGGTTTTAAAATGTTGTATCTGCATTTTTATAAAGTGGCAGATAATAGCACGTTGACTTTGTGCCCAGTTTCATAATCTGTGTGTCCTGCATTATTTCATTTGACTATGAGTATGTATTTATATTAAAAAACTGAATTATCTTGTCATTTCTAAGGCGTGTTTTATCTGTTATTTGTTGCAAAGATAAATATATAGGTAAGGGGCCTATTGTAACAAAGTGTATTTTAGTTCTTAAAGTGTTAACTGTGTTATCAATATACAGTGGAGACTCGGAAATCGGACCACCTATAGGACTGACTGAAAGTGGTCCCATTTTGGAATCGGTCCGATTTGTGAAACCAGCCAATTATGAATGAGAAATACTAGTCAGTCTGTTTATAGATATGCTTTGTTACGTGGTGATATCAAGGACGATTATCATCAAGTTTTTAGTCTGACTTTCAGAGAAATCTGTTCTGCCTGTGCAAAGTCAAAAGGCATTATCGGCTCCCTGGTAAACTAGATATTTACTGCTTTTTAACTGGCTCTTCCTGCCATAGCGCTGCCAAAAGGCCGTATTTGCTCACTTGTAAAGCAAGCATATACTTCCTTTACGCTGATGTCACTGCCTCCTTCTTGTTTGTAACAGCACTTTCAATAGACAGTATCTGCACACTTGTGAAATAAGCAGATACTTGGTTTTGCTGTGAGCTTCTATGTCATGCTGGTTCTAGGTAGTCAACATGATCCAATGCTGGGTTAATGTTGTGCCAACATTTATGACACTGTTCCAGCATTGGACCAACATTGTGTCAGTGTATCGAGTTGCCGGTGACTCTGCAAAAACGAGACCTTTAGCCAATGCTGTTTAACTGCTGAGCCATTGCCGTTGACAATGGGCCAGCATTAAGCTAGCACTGGATGAACGTTTATGCGTTAAGGCCTATATATTGGTGGACCAATGCTGGGATAATGCTGGCCCAGTGTTGTGAACGGCGGGCTACCATTAGGCTAACATTGTGTCAGCGTCTGGAGTTTGCTGATTGGCTGTGACCAAACCCAGTAAACTCGAGGCATTGACCCAATGTTGTTTTTATGTCGTGCCGACGTCGAAGATGTCGGGCCAATAGTAGAACAACATTGGGTCAGTGCTTCGTATTTGCTGTGGTAAGTGTTCTCGCGGTGTCACTCTGTCGCGGGGGTGCTAGACCCCCCCCCCCCGGCTCTTCCACCTCTCTCTCTGCTGCAGTCACCTGTGTTATCTCATGCAATATAAGATATATATCACCAGAAATGTCAAATTTCGTATTATTATAAATAGATTTTTGGACTTAGCGATTGAAGGCAATGGAAATTGATATAGTTTATACACTTCTGGCCTGAAATATGACCGAATAACAACTTTTATTGCAATGCCCGTTCATGTAGTTAAGTTAACCCTTTCATTACGACCATCTGTCATGAAAAAGGGACAAAGTATGGTGAAATATAGGCCCTACATTTTTTTAAATTATAATTGGCATTAATTTAACGTTCCTGGGCTATATCATCATATTATAGTTTTACAACCAGGCATTTTGAGTGAATGCTTGACGATTTCGTGTCCTAATGAGCTCTGGCCGACACCATCTTTTGAGCATTGAACACACGCTTAGCTACCGGCTAAGCCAAGCTACTCACATTGCGAGGAGCTCGGCCGCAGTGACTGCCATTTTTCCACAGCTGCCCGTGTAAAAAAGACAGTGACTCCGCCTACCGATAAGACGGTAACGGTGTTGGCCCTAGTCAGCTAGCGCGCTCTGGTGATCAAAGTAGAGCCATCCCGCTAAAACATGGCGGTCAGTTTGTCAGAGCCTTGCGATGTCATCAGGGTAACGCTTAGCTACTTAATTACACGTAATGAATACGCAGTGCCTGACTTTTAAAGAGTACTTGCCGGATTCCAACAAAAAAAATAAAAATGGCCCTACATTATTTTATCTGTGCATGTTTTTGACGCAACAAGTTAATTTGAGTGAGCCATAAAATTTTTCATAACAAGTTCTAGGCCCCGGCTAAATAATAACAGATCGCCTGCTGAATTAACCATATAAAAATATATATAATATATTTTCTGTGGAATTAACTAACAAGTCATTACCAGTGAATCTTTTTAAATTTCAGTTCCCAATGTAAGAAGCCTATTTTTCCAAGCAGGAAAAATATTATTTATATGGCGTATTTACTGTTGGTGGTGCCGCCAATAAATGCCCATTACGGCCCACACTGTCAAATTGTGAGCTTTGTATCGCTGCATTAGTTTCAAGATTTAATTTAATATTCAGCGTTATTAGAACAGAGTCAAGGTTCGCCATCCCATGATCCAAAACATATAGGCCTATTGCTTACCAATACAATTTAAATGAAGCATGGCAGAAAACGAGCTACTAAAACCATATAGTTGAAATGTTGCTGATTCCAACGAAATATTGGACTGTCACCTGATAAATCGGTGGAATGTCAGATCTAGTACCATTGCCAATATCTCGCAACATTGTTAGGGTAGGCCTATTCCTGTTATGGTAGCAGGTAACCTCGCCACAGGTAATCTCGCCACAGCTTTGATAACCTCGCCACAGAAGGCTGAGTTGCGTCGCCACAGCTTTGGTAATCTTGCCACAGGGGGCTAAGTAACCTCGCCAAAACCTTGCCACACCTGATATATCCGATTTATCAATGTATTTTCAAAGGTTACCCTCTACATTGAACCTGGTGTAGATGTCTATATAGACTTAGTATGTGCCATTAAAATGAACAGCAAAAAAAATTACAAGTATATGAATGTATTTTGTCGAATTTTAGGGTATTCTAGATGTGTTTTCGTATTTTAAAGTGGTTTTCACCGTATTAGTACCAGTTACTTATTCAAACGCGAATAAGGAATAAGTAGCCAGTTACTTATTCCTTATTCAAGTCTGAACACGTGAATATACCTTTAAAGCTCTTCGTGCATGTCAATATTGCCAGGTTATTGATTTAACTATTTTTCACGCAGATAACTAGTAGTATATCAGCATATTTTGTGGAGCGTGAGCATACATTTGCTTCTTTTATTTTTGTTTTATATTAGTGTTACTTATCCAAATTCAAAAAGGCAATACGTTACCAGTTAGTTATTCCTTATTCTTTCCAATAAAGAATACGTTTATGATACTTATTCCTTATTCGGTCCAATAAGGAATAAGTAGCTGTTACTTATTCCTTATTCGTTCGAATAAGGAATAAGTAACGGTTACTTATTCCTTATTCGTTCGAATAAGGAATAAGTAACTGTTACTTATTCCTTATTGAATAAGGAATAAGTAACTAACTTTATTGACGTATCCGACAGGACGCCAGGAAGACAATGAGTAGCACTAAAGCTATGTGATCGACTCTAATTCATAAAGGGTGTTGGCACAACACGTGACTGATGACGGAAGTCGATAGGGTCTACTTGCAAACGCTGAATGTTAAACCATTTCAGCGCTAAAATGTGTGTTTGAATAAAGTAAATACAGTGTCAGTAATTAACCGTTATAGCACGAATAGTTACTACACGATGCAACCATGGATAACACGATGCAACCATGGATCCCCAATTTTTTTCGCCATTTTTCCAGAAAAATCGTGTTATAAATATTTCAACAACCGATTGAGCATGACATTTTCAGCTAACTTTTATTTAGCACAGCGAGTACAAAAGATATGAAGTATATCATGTGTAGAACAGACCGTCAGGATCCCAAGAAGACAATTTTAGGTGCCTCAACATGTACCAATTAATGATATAGCCCCTTAATTAGGGCCAAAATTAGTTATTAATTAGCATACCGAGTACACGCACAAAGACAATGGCACAGGCAAGGTGGTTGGTGGTAGAGCCTATCGGTGCTAATTACAGATTTAATTAGCATAATCTGTGCATGAAAAATCTCAATGGCATGATATTCTCGGATATATATAGAGCGTCATAATAAACAATACTTAAATGCCAAAGCCTGTACAAAACCTAAAAAAGTGTATGTTGCTAAGATAAAACAACACAAATTATGTTCACTCCTTATATACCGCATTGTGGTACGCCAAAATTTAAACCGCAGACAAAAGCACATAACTATCAAAGTATAAATGTCACAAAACCTAAACCGAAACGGTCCCTACAACATTCTCAAGATGGCTGTTTTCGCTACGGTCGCCAAGGTCACGCCACGGCACAGTGTCGTGCGCGCTATCATCAAGACAGATCACCTATCTGTGAGTTTTGCAATGCGAAACATCGTAGTATCGACTACCGGAAAAATGGACATGGCAAACGAACAGAGACAGCTCAAGTCACCACTAACTATTCGTCACGGCGGCATTTCAACTGAGTACTGGGTGTCGACGAGTAGTCCAGCTACCCATCAGTGGACTCCTCATCTCTACACTTGTTGACACCGGTGCTGCAGTATCATTGATGGATTATGTTGCCATATGCCAAGCATCTAAACAACCACGGATTAGGCATGCCACATTTGAGGTATGTTGTTGGAAAAATACGTTTGGAAACAGTGGGATCAGCAGAAGTACAAAACTCCACAGTAGGTTTAGTACCATTTACCATTGTTAAATATCTTGGTCACCAAGCAATTTTGGGATCAGATCAATTGTCTAAAGGTAACGCCAAATTTGATTTTGAATCTGAAACACTTGTTCGAAATGGTCAAAATTTTGCATTATACACCTGTGCCGATTCTGCCCCTGTAAACAATACAAAACTTGAATGCGTAAATCGATTCAATTTTCTTGGCCTAGAAATAAATGCCCAGCTTACCTGGAAAGATCACGTAAATAAAATATCAAATAAAATTGTTAAAACACTGGGCATAATGAACAAATTGAAATATGTATTTCCACAAAGTGCATTAATATTACTTTGCCATTCTTTAATACTTCCACATATAAATTAGTGCATACTAGCCTGGGGAACAAATACAAAAAGAGTATTCAATTACAAAAACGTGCAGTGAGGATAATAACAAGAAGTCACTATTTAAGCCACACAGATCCCATCTTTCTATATTTAAAACTCCTAAAGTTCATTGATCTATACAAACTTTTTCAATTTAAATTTTACTTTAAACTTACTAATCAATTACTTCCACAATATTTTTATTCATTTGATTTAAAAACAAATCACGATATACACCTGCATAACACTAGACAACGACATAACCTTCACATTACCAGAGTAAAACACGAATTTGCAAAAAGATGTATTAGATATCAGTTGCCCAGTGAAATAAATTTAACTCCAACTCTAATCACTGATAAAATAAACACTCACAGTTTTAATGGTTTCAGTAACTACGCAAAAACCTATATGATTTCAAAATATCCAGCCAACTTTACGCTATTGAATTGTTTTGTTTGCAATCACATATGTCATTTTGGCTAGGATATTATATTTAAATTGTTATTAATAATAATTAATTATATTATTGTTTTGTTTGCAATCACATATGTCATTTTGGCTAGGATATTATATTTAAATTGTTATTAATAATAAATAATTATAATACATATAATATTATAATTTATGTCATAATTAATCTGGAACATTTTGTATTCTCTTTTACCATGGTCTTGTGTATAAAGATAATATATATTTTTTGTTGATTATTTGAAACCAGCAAACGGTGGCCACTGTGCTAGCGACCATAAGGTCTTAACGGTGGTCTCCTGACTTCATTTTTTTATTTGTTAAAATTGATTATGTACTACTTTGGTTTTATATGTCAAATAAATTTACTGAACTGAACTAAACTGCTGCTGAAATTTCCACCTTTCAACGCACGGGTGACGCAGAAATTGACAAATTATTGGCAGAATTTGCAGATATTATTGACCAGCCTAATAAACCACTTGCTGCTTCTACAGCAGTTGAAGCTGAAATTCCCACTCATTCACGTCCCATAAGACAGCGAGCATATCGCGCTCTGCTCTCTAAGAGGAAAATAATCTCTGATCAAATTGATGATATGCTCAATCAGGGTATTATTAGACCTAGTAGTTCACCCTGATCTAGTCCTGTCACATTAGCGCCTAAAAAGTCAGGTGATATGAGATTTTGCATTGATTATCGCAAAATAAACTCTACCACTTATCCAGGACATACAGTGGAGATCCGGTATCGGACCGCCTCACAAAGCGGACCATCCCGGAATACGGACCACCCTTTTTCAGTCCCAAATTTTTCCCCATTCACATAATGTATTATCAGATTCAGAAAGCGGACCGACCCGCGATTCGGGAGACGGACCACCCTTTTTCAGTCCCAAATCATAAAAGACTCGAAAACGGACCAGCCCCAGCAGCAAAAAAAATCACACTTTTACAGTTATATATGCATCAATTAAGGGACCAGCTGCGGCTGGATTCACTAATGGGACCAGCTGTAGCTGGATCCACTAAGTGACCAGCACTGGCATAATTCACTAAGTTTACTAGCCCTGATCTGGTTGAATCCAACAAGGGACCAGCGTTGGCTGGATCACTAAGAGGACCAGATCGCGAGCTGGCTGGATCTACAAAGTGGCCAGCGCTGGCTGGATCCACTGAGCTCAGATTGGATAACGGAAAGGATTAGCGCTGGTGAGATAAATCATACAATGTTATTTCAACATTTAAACATTGTCATCAGTGAAAATTGCAATCACTCGCCTTATCATGTCATTGCCTTTCCTTGAGTCGCGCCTCTTCGGTTGGTTGATTCTCAACGGTGTAGTGTTTTAGCTCCTACGACCGTCTTTCTTTGTTAATACAGCTAAAAATAATTTACAGAGCGCGAACATACGATGACAGCTTGGTGTGAAAGTGTATGTTGCTAAGATAAAACAACACAATTTAAGTCTACTTCTTATATTTAATAATTTGATCAATTATAGGAAGTTATATTAGCACTATAAGTGTTGTAGCAATAATTGATCTACTGGTCTATAGGAACCACAAGGTTAAGCAAAGACGCTTTTGATTTTCGACCAGCTGACATTCGGCGTGCAACAATCATTTAATTACGCAGGATATGTAAGGGCTATGTGTGTCTAATACAGATAGGCCTAGCGTATAAATAGATATTAAAATAGGAAATAATAATACAAGCGATACAAACAAACATAATTATCATATTTATAACATGATCATAATTCGAGAAGATTATAATTCGCTAGGCTGCTTTTCATCAGCTTGACTTGTCATATATGACAGGCCCTAGCGTACAGAAGGATTATCACCTGTATAGCGTGATTACACCTTTGCGATCCCAAAAGTCTTACAAATTGCTATGTAAATTCATATAGTGAAGCAAAACATAACAATTCCGTCATGATTTTCTGTATTAGTTACTCATATTAAACGGGATAATTATCTGATGTATTTTTACGCCGGAAAGTATAAATTTTATCTAGTTAATGGACTGTGAGTTACATGGGGTTATTCACGGCTGATTGATTTCCCGTTCACAGCTGCATGGCCTGATCACTCTAAACAAACGATACTATCACACTAGGAACGTAATGAAAGAAATAATGTTTTACCCCAAATTGATCATAATGACTCCGTGTACGACTCCCGTGTTTTTATAAAATTAGAAGCGTGACAACTAATTTGAACACTGCTAATTAATATGATATTTGTCAATACAGGTCTCAGGATAAATGTCACTTCAAAACAAATTTAAAACAATTTGAAGCCAGCGAATTTCGCAGTCTTTTATATTTAAGACAAATCGAACAATATTGACAATTATAAGAAGGGACTCTGGGTATCATACAATGTTATTTCAACATTTAAACATTGTCATCAGTGAAAATTGCAATCACTCGCCTTATCATGTCATTGCCTTTCCTTGAGTCGCGCCTCTTCGGTTGGTTGATTCTCAACGGTGTAGTGTTTTGAAGCCAGCGAATTTCGCAGTCTTTTATATTTAAGACAAATCGAACAATATTGACAATTATAAGAAGGGACTCTGGGTATCAAGGGAGTATTCACGGCTGATTGACTTCCAGTTTACCAATGCGTATGATCACTCTAAACAAACATGTTCCTGTCATCACTCACGATCTAATGAAAAGAAATGATATTTACTCCAAGTTCATTGGAATGAGTCCATAGAAGACTCCATCAAATCTTTAAAAACAAAGCGAGTTGCACGTGATTGCCTGAATGATGCCACTATCAAAGCTGCCAGCACAATAAAAACAGAAATCAATGAAAGACTTTTTGTAGAAATAATTATTTGTATATTATAATTTTTTTTGCATATATATCTTTATATGCATTTAATAAAACTTTTTTTTTTTTTTTTTTTTTTTTTAATTATATCATGACGTCATATTCAATACATTGGTTTAATAATTGACCTTCATATCAGCACGTAACAAGGCATATCTATAAACAGACTGACTAGTGCATCTCTCCATTCAAAAGTAGCTGGTTTCACAAATCGGACCGATTCCAAAATAGGACCACTTTCAGTTCCATGGGTGGTCCGATTTCCGGGTCTCCATTGTATTTGACCAATTAGACGGTGCTACAATTTTTAGCACTCTGGACCTTAAATCTGGGTACCACCAGCTAAAAATGAAAGAAAATGACATATCAAAAACGGCATTCATTTGCCATATGGATCTATTTGAATTTGTGAGGATGCCCTTTGGTTTATGTAACGCACCAGCGACATTCTAGTGTGCTGCACGGTCTAGTTGGCGTTGCATGTTATGTGTATCTGGATGACGTTGTAGTTTTTGGAGCAACGCCATCTGAGTATGCGCATAATTTGCGTTTGGTGCTCGAGCGTTTGCAAAAACATCATTTCACTCTAAAAACATCCAAATGTAAATTTGCTAGGGCAACTGTACAACTATTGGGATATATTATTTCTGGAAGTGGAATTGCACCAAATCCAGCTAAGATTAATGCAATAAAAAGACTCCCCACTCCTTCAAAATGATCAGAGCTGCGAACATTTCTATGCATGGCAGGATATTATAGACAAGTCATTACAAATTATGCCACTGTAGCATATCCTCTTGTCAACCTCACCAAAAAGAATATTTTATGGGCATGGACCAATAAACAGCAGAATGCTTTTGATACTATCAAATACCATTTGACATCAGACACTATACTTGCTTTTCCACAGACAGATAGGCCGTATAAATTGTATACGGACACTTCTGACTGGAGGGCCTACTGACCTGGAGGGAGGGCCTACTAAACAAAATACAGTTTTACTGCTTGTGCTATATTGGCACTGGGAGCATGCCTACTTGTCTGATCTTTAATCATGTTAATAGTCTAATTATCTAATTACCGTAATGGTATTATCCCTTATAAACGCACCCCCCCCCCCAAATACCCCCCCCCCTCCGTTGTCTCTTGACCCTAATAGACGAACCAGTTTGTTTGCTAAACGGCGGCCGATTTTGCATACAGGTTCGCTCGTTGTGGGCAGGCTCGTTTAATAGAAAATTAGTCTTTTAATAGCCACGAAAAAACCTCATGTTTTTTCATTAGACTACTTCTCCTGGACAAACTGAGAGAATGAATAGCACAACACACGGGGTCTGCACCCGCAGAGAATCACACGGGGTCTGCACACGCAGAGAATGAATAGCACAACACACGGGGTCTGCACACGCAGAGAATGAATAGCACAACACACGGGGTCTGCACACGCAGAGAATCACACGGGGTCTGCACACGCAGAGAATGAATAGCACAACACACGGGGTCTGCACACGCCACCAAAAGACGCCAAACCGATGCCGGTCTAATGTAGATCATTATTGACAACAATGGCCAAGCATTAGAACAACAGTGCACCGCCGTCTCGCGCCGACCACATTCACAGCCATACACGTGAAGACAAGCATCTGTTCCCGTGCGTCTGTTAACTTCAATGCTGGTAAACATCTAAGACGCCGGCCTCGCACGTTTGCCATTGAGAATATATTCGGGTTTTCCTTTTTTATTAGCACAATAAATACCACCTTTTAAACATGTTGAAGATAAAATGTGACATCAATCAGCAATATTTGAACACAGTTGACCTGCATTTTGTCAAATCTGAATGATTTTCACTCACTTGAAGTTGTGGATCGCGTCAGCGAGACACAACTTCAAGTGAGTGAAAATTCAGATTTAATAATTTGGCGGTTAAAGGGTTAACAGTTTGTTTTGTATTTGGCATCACACTTCACAAACGCAGATATTAGCCTTTAATATCAATCATAAATTACCAAGTAATTTTAGACTGGCATGTAATTAAAATTAATCATTGTAATTGACATTTTTTGAGGTATAGCAAGTTGTTTCGCCCGAATATAATTTTGTCAATCGGGCTCGCTTTATTCGAGTATCTATGTTATGGGTCGACGGCCATAATAAATCTATGTTAATTCTTCAGTACGGAGATTGACTTTAGACGTCAGAATCTGAGACGTGAGATTCTCACGTCTGAAGTCGGTTCCCGCACTGAAAGGGTTAAACTTATAGTACCGGTATTACTTATTTGTAATATTACCGTATAACGCCAAGAGGAAGGCAGTAGCTGGTCACTTTAAGGCCCAGTCACACATACCATCACGCACGTTCAGCGCACAAAAAATGAAGAATTTTGGGCAGTGCGTTGCGATTTGTTGGGTGTGCGTTGTGATTCGCTGGGCGTGCGTCAGAATACGTTGATGATTTGACGAGAACGCCGGATGAACGTTATTCATTTATTGTGTGCGTCCAACTCCGCGCACATTTTCTGCATGGTCAAAAATGAGAGCGTTTTTCCACGTGTGAATGTAGACGCCAGAAGAACGTCAGACCAGCGCCAGTCTAACGCTAGGCACAAGAAGAGCACACGCTCTAACTTTGTTGTGTTTTCGTTGACCAAGATTTGTCCCGGTCACACATTTATAACGACGCACAGTCCACGCATAAAAAGATAAAAATAACAATTCGAGTCTGGATTGTGAAAAACGTCGCAAGCTGGTAGCGAATGCACAGCGTGTTTTCAACGCAAAGGGCGAATGAACAGCGCTTTTCTAACGCGCTTGACGCATACAGTGCGCATTAAACCCTAAAATGTTAATGTCGACAATTATAGTAGCTTTTATCAGTTTGATTTGTACATATGTGACCATTTTTAAAACAAAAAATGTGTTCTAAATTTATGATAACATTAAATGTTTGGACGTAATCTCGACAAATTAATAAGAAATTCTGCATTTAAAGCCATGTATCGTGTGAAACACCATCTCAAATGATTAAGATCAAAATGTCGTTCCCCCAGAGCTCCAAAGGTTAAGCTGCAGAAATAACATAGTCACAGCGTGTTGATCGAGCGCTGAGCGAACTGCCAGCGTGTGCCAACGTTTGCTTCTAGCCACGTCAAGTGTTTGGTATAAACATATTTATTGGGATTTCCATGTAGCACAAGTGCTGATACAAAGGATCTCCGGGAAGTGTCAAGTGTTTAATAATTATTTAAACGTTGGCCTGCTTTCGACAAGACGAAATAGAGAGGTCCATGAGGATGGAAAAAGATAAATTATATTAAATAAAGGAAATAGTTTTAGGGGAAAATTCTGTCATTTTCTTCATTTCTTAGTAATTGGATTTATTTTCAAAACAGTGGTAATAGTATGATTGAAGTGACTATAATAAGCCTTGATGGGCTGGGTACATTAATCAGTGTATTTGTATGTTCTTTGTCTGTAGACTGCATTGTAGGCCTACAATCATGTCAGTATCATTAACCCTTTGACTTCCAGGCCGGGGTGCATGCCAGGATCCAGATATACTGGTGTAGGAGTTCTATTTTTCGTCATTTGAAGCTGGAATTGCTAACGCAATTTCCAGCTTCAAATGACGAAAAATACATAAATGTAGTATATATTTGACGAAAATTTGTGTCATTTTATGGTTACGTTCATTGACAAATGACGACGGAAATTTCCGTCATGTATGGTAGTGAAAAGGTTAACGAATACAATACATACACAAAACAGTGACATCGAGAGGTATGCTGTCTAACCTCAGAGCGCGACAAATTTTGTACTGGGAGAGGAAATTAGTTGCCACTCTCAACCAGGATGTCTCTCTCCAGCAAACACAAAACATTTGTATAACATTTGTACAATGTTGGACCAAAGTCGAAGACGTTGGGCCTATGTACACAGATTAATAGGGTAAATAAGTTACTACCATGGTATATATTAATATGTCTAAATTCCCTGAGGAGCATACCAGACTTCATATTTTGAGATAACAGAAAGCCTCTTAAATTGTTCATCTGAGCCTGGAGTGGGCCTACTATTTTTAGTTCAGATAAATCAACCCTTTATGTTCTAGGTTTCCCATGGGGTGTTCACAGTTGTTCAAGGGGTGTAATTTGGTGAATGGCTTAGATTTATTGCCAGATCCGAGTTGGGCTCGGACTTAGACTGCTATGAATGAAAGTTACCATCAAATTATATCTACATGTATGCCGTTTGTCATGACAATTCCGCGTGTATATCTGACAGAAAATATTCTGAGTATATTGATGGAATTAATCCAGTTTAAAATATACAAGAATACATAAAACTTGATTATATATAGGTCTTATTCTTGATCTTGATTTATTTCCTGCTTCTGCATAAATGACACACGCCACCACTTTGCAAATGAAATGAATCGGGCTTTAGGCCATATAGGCTAAACTGGGCCAGGAGAACCTCCTGAGGATGGTGAGATGAATGAGATGACACTGTCCTCCAGACACAGGATTCGAAATTCGCGCCCTGGCGGTCTGAGGCCGAGCACGCTACCTCTCGGTCACGGAGGCTCCCCACAATAATGACTTTCACACGTGGATGGGGAAGAAACCACTCTGCACATTTAAGCTGAACTAGAGTGACATACCGCCCATACGCAGGATTTAAACCCGGAACCCTGCGATCTGAAGGGAATCATGTTACCTCTCAACAAGGATACTGGGGGTTCTAGTATCCTTGCTCTCAGCGAGGTTTTAACGCTGGGCCTACGTCGTAGACGGTGGGCCAATATTAGAAAAATAAATTTACTCTCGTGGGCTTCCCCGATGACGCTTTTTACCGGATGCTGAGAACCAAACAGCAGAAACGAGGTGCAACAAGTACTTTTGTAGTAAAAATATACTATTAGATAACAGACCTTGCAGTACAGCAATTTAACCCTTTCAAGCCTGAATTTACCATTGTCATCTTCATCCACTACAAGCCGCGAATTGCTGTCGCAATTCTCGACTTGTAGTGGATGAAGATGATTTGATGTGGTTTAAAAATTAAAGAAAAGTGCCATGTATTGGTAAACCAGTTTCATGGAAATTTTCGTCCTAAAACCCTTGATTGTAGGAAAATCAAGGTTTTTTTCAGGGATGTAAAATGATGCTTTAATGCATCGTGAGGGCTTAAAGGGTTAAACCTTTCAGCGCAGGGACCGTCTTTAGACATCAGAATATGACAACTGAAGACGTCAGATTCTGACGTCTAAAGACGGTCCGAACTGGAAGAATTATATATTTATAGTAGATCCCTAACATAGGTGTTCAAATAAATTGCTAAATAACAGACATACATGATGACTTCAAATTAAAAAAGTATTTGACCTCCATGGTTTATGCAAACACATTATTTGGATGGCATCATGCACAGGTGGGCTAACCCACATTAAAAAAAACAATATAAATATATGTCATTAATAGCAACAACTTGATCAATATACGAGTATCACATTCAGGGTTAGACCATTTGGTCACTCATTTTGTTACCTGTTTGTCTTAATTTGTATTTATTCGTTTTATACTGTACTTCATGTGGCAGCGCGATTTGTTATAAAAATCGTCAAAATGTGGGTTAGCCCACTTTTGCATGATGCCATCCATTTTAGGGCTGTAAGGTTTATTTAAAAGATAACTTGCATTACTGTCTGAAATAGAAATGTTTTTGTCTTATTGTATTTTGTTTTCTCTGGATCTGGGAATCGCTTTCACGAGATGCTTTCAAAACATTATGGAGAACGTTATAGTGTTATTACCAAATTTCTACCTACACAGTAATTATAAATTGACGCCTGGATAAATATTTGTTTTGACGTCAGGGTGCCTACACACACTTCTACGTCATCATCATCATAGTTGTCCATAAATCTCGCATTGTTTAAAGCAAGTGTCACGATACTTTCTGTGGGCGCGGTAACGTAAACGCCTCTATTAACGGATTAACCCTCCTCCCAATGATCACGGCTATTGTCGTTTTTAATTTGTTTTATATGTTGATCAAATCACCGATTTGGGGAACAAAATGTGTATTTAAACGTCAGGATTTGCAAAGGATACATCTCAAATTGAACAAATATGAGTAATTTTCACCCACTTGAAGTTGTGGGTCGCGGTAGCGAGACACAACTTCAAGTGGGTGAAAATTTAAATAGATTAACTCAGCAGGATAAGGGTTTAATGGCGACAGTTGTAACACTGGGGAGTGACAATCAAATTAATAATTTATCGTGTGTAAAGGAGTTTTCAAACGCGAGAGTCAACGATATCCTGTAACTATAGACCTATAGCTGTTACATCATGGGCAAATGTTTGTAAATTTAAATAAATGCCTCTCAAAAAAACCTGTGCATTTTGTCACAGTCACAAAATAACAGACCGATGTGATTCAGAAAGACGTAAAAAATGCCCGAGTAGATCCGATTTGGATAATTATATTCTGACAATTTATGAGGTAACGATTAGAAGACATTTACGTTGATTACCCGTGATTTGGCGCTGAGTCATATGATGCGGTGGTGCTCAGCTCGCTGGCGCAGCACACGACGCTCAAGATACAATTAACCCTTGCGTCGCTGAAATACTATTTTTGCATGAACCATGGAGACAAAATGGCTTTTTTAATTTATAATAATTATATGTTTCTCAGTTGGCTCTTTCTGTTTTATTTGAATAACTATGATACGGCCATTATAATTTATTTCAGCGCGGGCTTTTGGAGTCAGAATCTGAAGTCTATAGACGTCATATTCTGACGTTTAAAGTCAGTTCTCGCAATAAAAGGGTTAACCCTATGAGCACAACTACAGTCGCTTTGAATCCCTTTTATTAACCGATCAAATTACTGTTATTGCGAACAAAATGTGTGTTTAAAAATTAGAATTTGCAAATATTTGGTTTCAAATTGATCACATAGGTGAGTCATTTTCACTCATTTGAAGTTGTGAGTCGCGTGTGATGTCGATATTCTAACAAAGTTACAGTTTTTAGATTTCACACCGCTCACTGGCCGTGTGTCAAGAGCTGATCATGAAGTAAAACGTGGGATTCGCGTATATCCGGAGGGGAGGGATTCGGTAATTGGGGTTCAGCTGGAAGGGGGGAACGGTGAGAGGGGGGTTGTTTCGCTCCACCCCTCGATTTTCAGGCCTATAGAGAGGGTTTGAGAACCCGGAGTTAATCATACCGAAAGAACACTGCACAGTAGTCAACGTTAGAAGAACAGCTCATCTCACCTTGATCTCATCAAGCACTTACAAAGGTAAGATTTTATCTTTAACCCTTTAACCGCCGGTGCCGCATATATTCGGGTTTTCATTTTTTATTAGCACAATAACATGATTAAGTACCACCTTTTAACTCTTTGACTGGCATCATTATTTTTGAAAATAGCTGGAAAAGTATGGACACAATGGATAGAATTCCTTGCTGCTCCGTCAGTATGCATATAAAACATTTTAAACTTGGTCAAGCCACAGACCATATATGCTGAATCAAACAGAAAATGACATACCATCATTCGTCCCCGTAACCATGACAATGGTCAAGGTGATCGTTACCATGGTGATGACATATTTCATACCCGACTTCACAATTGTAAAAGCTTTTGTACTCCAGTATTTACTTGATTGCCATGGGCAGTAGGCTATAAATGATGTTTCGTATCGTATCATGACATTATCTTGAACGTGACTCATAGATTACATCTTTTCAAATACTGACCACTACACTCCGGGACTTACCAGAACGCTGTAACAAACTGTAATGATTGCTCTTTGACGACGTCATACAAAATAGGCCTACATGGACAGGGCAGGCATCCGGCAAAAATTAGAACTAAATTAGAACTACAAAACAATGATTGGGCCCGAAATTATACTCCTAACATTATGATTGCTACATGTATATAGTGGCTTACAACATGTTATTATGGAATGTGGGCTTCAACATGTTCATATTCGATAATAATGAAATACGTCTTTCTTTGCGTATTAAAATGAAATGAAATGAATCGGGCTTTAGGCCACCTTTGTGCACATATAGGCTAAACCGGGCCAGGAGAACCTCCTGAGGATGGTGAGATGATTGAGATGACACTGTTCTCCAGACACAGGATTCGAAATTCGAGCCCTGGCGGTCTGAGGCCGAGCACGCTACCTCTCGGTCACGGAGGCTCCCCACAATACTAACTTTCACACGTGGATGGGGAAGAAACATTTTTTGTTTCTTTCAAACCGCCGAGACCGGGAACCGAACCCCGAACTCTGGCGTGAAAGGCAGCGGTGCTAACCACTACCCTAGGGCCCCCGCCCTTCTTTGCGTATTAGGTCTACTGCAGTGTCCAACTGGTAAAACTATTCTGTGATATTAATCTGATATCACTTGTGTGTAGCCTGTGGCCTTACCTATAAACATGATAAACAGTAAAGTTACTAGTTATAGTCTATTATATTGTCAATTAGGTTCTTCACTTTCACAAGTGTTTAGTGCGCACATGACACGTCTGAGAGCACATGGTAATCATGGTAATGCGTGATCAAATTTATGCCTTAAACTATGACGTCATAATTTTACAACTATAGAATTACTACTTGTCACTTTACGAATGAATGCTTACTTTAATGAATGACCGCGCTTTAAAGCGCGCTTGCCAGTCAAAGAGTTAAACATGTTAAAGATAAAATGTGACATCAACCAGCAATATTTATAAACAGTTGACCTCCATTTTGTCAAATCTGAATAATTTTCACTCACTTGAAGTTGTGGATCGCGTCAGCGATGCACACAGACAGACAGACAGATATTTTATTGACAGAAAGAAAGTCAATCCAGACTTATTTGTCATAGAAATAGAGATATGTACATGTATATACAACATTGTTAATTTGTTAAAATCATATGACAATATACAAAGTAGGGGGCCTATGACATACATAACTAAAATCATGTTAACTGGCATTGCCATAAGAAACACCGGGTATATACTTAAAATAAGATTGAAAGGCATTGCCAGGGTAACATAAGGTCTATCATTTTGTTTCCCGCACCAAAACCAGAGATAAAATAGCTACTAAGTATGACATGCTAATTATATATATAGTAGCAAAAAAGACACTCTGGAAAGCGTAGAAACCTAGAATATATACAAGTGCATAATTATGCTACAGTAATTTGAGAATGTATTAAGACAATGTTAAAAAATTACACGGTATTTATAAAAATCAAATATCATATCATGCAAGTACAATCAATGTGACAATCTGCGACACAGGTAGCTCCGAGCCATGTGACCATGCAAGCACAGTCGCTATGAACTCGGCGATTCCCTGATATCTATACTAGTGATGCAAATTTAACAACATAATAACAGTAATACCATCGAAACACCATATATACATACTAATAAAAGTCGGACATGGTGGTTCGTCGACTGCCAGCAAAGTATAGCATCAGAACCATCCATATTATCGAGTGTTGGAGACTTAGTGATGTTATGAGAATAAAAATTACGGATAATAATTATGCGTGCAATTCACGCGGGACATGGCACTCACACAATAGCAATAAAGTTTGTTTAATTAACTAGTGATTTATTATCTATATGGCCCTCGCACAAAAACATTACAGCTTATTTTAATTCACTATATTGTTTAGTTCATACCATTTCACTCAAGACCTTGTTAGTACCACATACTTAGGAGTTACAATCGAAGAAAAACATTCCCGACCTCATAGAGAAAATCAGTTGACTTAGCAACTGTGAAATCCTCCATAAGGCCCCACCTCGTCTGATAACAAAGGCGACGGAAACGTCCCTAACCGGCCCTAAAAAGCCAAATAATAAGATCCGAGAGCAACAGCCGTCCTGATATGTGGTAATACCCAAGTCAGATCATGAAGGCATGATAATATATGGATAATATAGCGACAGGTGACTTGTGATTGTTCTACATAAAAATGTAACGTTAAAACGATAATAATGACACATAATCATGATCATGATGATAATAATTAATCATGCTAGTCACGACACACATACAAAATATTTCAGCTTGAATATGAACTTACATTTATCATACTCAATATTTTTAACCCTTAATTTGTTTAAAACAACCATAGATAAATTTTGCTAGCGACTTCACCACTGTTAGGTCTCTAGATGTCATAATTCGTAGAAAAATATCATTTGTTGGTGGCATATTGATAATTCCGGCTATAGAATTAAGCAAGATTTCGCGTTCATTGTTCATGGCATTACAGTGGAGAAGAAGGTGTATTTCGTCGTCAATTTCGTTTGATTCACACCTTGTGCATATTCGTTGGTTTATTGGAGTTATTGGATTATTGAATCGTCCTCTCTCTATTTTTAAATCATGTGAGCTCATTCTATATCTCGCCATTGCTGTTATGAGGTGGTTCCCCTTTATCTTTAAGATGTATGGTTCCACACACAAAGATTTTTTCACTAATGAATATGTGCGCAGCTTACTTGAACTCTCGATATCTTGTCTCCACCGCTGTGTAAATATTCTAACAATTGAATCTTTAAAAGAAAGCATGAATTTATTTGTATTGCCAATGTGATGCACAACTTCTAGTAGGTGAAAATTCAAATTGAATAATTTGGCGGTTAAAGGTTTAAAACTAGTGTGCGGCGAGATCTGTGACAACAAAAAACAATATCACATATTTTAGATAATTTTTAAACACCGATAGTAAAAATGTAAATTATCGTATCTGAACACTCTCACAAATAAATCGCATTGGATATAATTAACCGTTACAACTCTGAATATTTTTCTGTTAAACATGAAGATCAAAGGTTTTTTTCTTGAAGTCATCATAAATGTCTTATCTAGCTGTTTCTGCTTCATTTGAATACCGGTACCTATGTTATGGGTAATCTTATTTAATAATACAGTGTGGGGATCTAGCCAGTATACCAATCCAAGCATAAAGACTTGAGAGACTTTAGACGTCAGAATCTGACGTCTATGGACGTCATATTCTGACGTATAAAGACGATCCCCGCGCTACATACATGACATAGAAAAATAACCATATCTTTATGATTAGGCGGGCACCATTCAATTACTAGGGTGGAGGGGGGTGGATTTTTTAATTGAACAAAAGATTTATTTCATTTCCTATCTGCAGAACTTCATTTTGTCACACTCTGCCTTAAAAAGCAAATTATTTATTCCACTTACTTCACAAATTTAAGGGTAATTGATGCTGAGTGAAAAGAGGCAAAACATTTTTTAATGGCCATTAAATATATAAATGTAGACAATTATTTATTTCACGAAAATTTAGTCTGACAAAAAATTATTTCAAAAATATTACACCCTCCCCCCTCCTGGTAATTGAATGGTGACCCCCTTAGGTTCAGAATTTGCAACTGATCAAAGGAGATGATTGCTGTTATATAATTATGCATCTCATTGTAGTCTAGTAATTCACCATTAGTTTTTTTTGTTGCAGAATCTCGTCAAATATGTCTGTTCACGTTTACGTTGCACTCCTTGTTATTTTCCTGCTCGGCGTCTGCGCCAGTCCCGTACCCAAACCCACCACTGTCCCCACAGGTATGTGCTACTTTGTCTTCAAGATTAACCCTTACAGCGCTGAAATAAGTAATTTTAATTTTCACCCACTTGAAGTTGTGGATCGCGGTAGGGTGAAAATTAATCACATTAATTTTGTTTAATTTGAGAGCAAACATTTGATGTTTGAACGCTTATTTCGTTCCTAACAACAGTGATTTGATCGGCTAGTAAAATGGATTAAAAAAACGACTATAGTCGCGCTTCGCGGTTTAAGGGTTTAACTCTTAAAGCGCTGAATATTTTTTTATATATAAACCATGGAGACCAAAGGGTTTTATTCAATTTGATGTCATCATAAATATCTTAGTTAGCTCTTTCTGATTCATTTGAATACCGGTACCTATGTTATGGGTAATCTTATGTAATCATACAGTGTGGGGACCGGGCCAGTATACCAATCCAAGCATTAAAGTATAATTCGTTATACCCCAGTTATATATCGTGCCAAATTTATACATGTCTACATGTTGAACTTTTTCGGTATTTAGTGGGTAATGGTAAGCAGCTTAATTTGTTAATTGTAGCCTATTGTCTCTTTATTACTAGTATATATATGCGCATGGCGGTGTGTTGCAAATGAGTAATAAGCTAAAATTGACCAATTTACAGAATCTTATAAGCCTGACCATAATAAGCACATTGAATAACTGAAAAAGGCCCATTGATGCCATTATGTTTCTTATGAATTGATGATGAGTCTGGTATTTAATTTAGCTTATATTTTTATTAATTTCAGATGGTGATGCAGAAACTAATGGTAAGTGATCTTTCGTAATTTTCTGAAAATAGTTTCTGAAAAATTGTCTTATTAGAATATCGAATGAAATAGTATGCAAGACAAATTCAGGTTGTGGCAAACCAGTGGGATATTCTAAAATCTAATTTTATGTGTTGAATTAAAATTTTATTAATCGGCACCTTGAATATCTATATATATATTCACACTGTAAATATGTAAAATTAATGTCCTTTGTTTTTAATTTTAGGTGATGGTCTTGATGACATACTCCTACCCAAAGTAAGTTTTAAATTGTGTTATAATAAATACCGTTTATACTAAGTATATCAGCATGTATTTTATGAATATTTGTATTAAACTAGCAAGTGTGTGTAAAAAAACGTACTTTTTTTATTTGTTTTACTGAACTGTTCGAATTTGGAACGCATTATAAAATTAGCTACAATTGCGTAGCGTCCCCTTGTTGTTAATGTGTCAACCGCGTCACTCATTTGAATGGCAGGGTAGACACTCTCGCTCCAAGGAGACGTTACACTAAAGTATGATTATATACAAATATCAAAAGTCAAAATATTATAAAATAATTATAATTATGGTATCCTGAAAACGAACATTTCTCAAAACTATTGACTTTGTATAAATAAATAGCAGCCTGGCATTCAAATAAAAATTGTGTTATAGACTTGCTAAAGCTTAAATGAGTTTTAAATTATTACATTATTTCTCGCAGGCTGACGGTTCATTCTCTTTGCGCGCCACCCACTCACCAAATGGCCAGGTGGAGTCGTGCCTTACAAGCTGGGGAAAATGAGTAAGTATACAGGACTTATACGCTAAGCTCAGAACTATAATAAGCGACTAGATCATTATAGTTTCATGCATTACAACTAACGCTTTAGGTGCTGCATTTAATTACTGTTTGACATTTTTATTAGTCTAAAACAGGCATTATTTTAAATAAATCCCCAAATTAGATGAAAATTGATTGAAAGAGCTGAATCTACTTCTTAGGATAAATGTACTTCAAAGTCTTATGATGGATTGCTCAGTCATTGATGAATCTTGTATGACTTGTGGTGCATGGTTGTGACAGAGGGGATTAGAAGGTTACCAGTCAAATACAAAGTGAACAAATAAAGTTAAACAATAACAAACATTGCATCTTAATTTCGAACAGGCAAAGCAAGAAAACTAGTGATGAAGAGAGCTATACGCAAGGTGGAGGCAGCACTGAAGACCCCGGACGGCGAGCTCTGTATTGACTTTGTCGCCGTCGAAAGAAATTCCGCCATTAAACAATTCGTTGATGTACAGCACAAAACTCGGTGAGTGAGATATTTATTATTTCTAACACAGTATCCTAGATAATTGTGATATAATTATTTCACAAAATATTATGTGACTCTGATTTTCAATCGGGATAAGATTTTCTTCTCAAAGCAAAACGAGTAAATGTTTTTCGAAATCATTTCACGCCGCATGCACCAATTGCTAGATAGTTCATTTAACCCTTAGAAAGCTGAAATATCTTTTGTATAAACCACGGAAACCAAAGGATTTTTTCAATTTGAAATCATCATAAATGCCTAGTTAGCTCCTCCCGCTTCATTCTAATATCTATGTTATGGGTCTACGACCATTATAAATATTTTTACTGTTACAGTGCGGGTATGGTTTTTTTTAATTTTTTATTAGCACATTAAATACCAGCTTTTGAACATGCTAAAGATTGAACGTGACATCAATTAACAATATTTCAAAATCGTTGACCTCCATTTTGTCAAATCTGAATAATTTTCACCCACTTGAAGTTGGGGATCGCTGACGCGATCCACAACTTCAAGTGGGTAAACATTCCAGTTGAATAACTTGGCGGTTAAAGGGTTGACGCAGATCTCATTTGATACCTGGATTAAAAAACTGTAATTGTGAATGTTCCCTGATAAATTCCGTGCGTAAATAATACATGTTATATTTTTCTTTGTAGGTGTGCCGCTGGTATAGGTAGATGGGCGGGGGCGACTCCAATGTACACCGCTAACTCCTGCTCTGTCGGCAACATGATGCACGAGCTGATGCATACTCTGGGAGTCTTTCACGAACAGTCCCGCAACGACCGCGACGAATACATCGAGGTGAAATACGACAATATCAAATCATGTGAGTGATTTTTAACAGTTAAATAAACCTCGCTTTCCATCCATGAGAAACAAAATCTTAGTCGTGTAAACATTTGTGGTAAATTATTTGCAGTTGAAAAGTGCCACACTGTAACATAAGCTAGGTCTACCCACACTATACTATATACATGGTAGTTATAGTAAGCTATTTCTATCATAATAGGCCTAATTATATAGAATAATCCACTGGGCACGCGGGCGGGGGCCCTGGTGCAGTGGTTGAACATTCCTACTTGGGTAGTCAGAGATCGCGGGGTCGAACCCCACTCTGGCCTTCAGGTTTCAAAGAACAAATTGTTTCTTTCCCGCTCATTTGTAGAAATTCAATATTGTGGTGAGCCTTCGTGACCGAGAGGTAGCGTGCTCGGCCTCAAACCATCAGGGCTCGAATTTCGAATCCTAGGTCTGGAGGGCAGTGTCATCTCATTCATCTCACCATCCTCAGGAGAGTCTCCTGGCCCAGTTTAGCTTATATGTGCACAAAAGTGGCCTAAAACCCCATTCATTTCATTTGCTGGGCACACGAAGCTGCTGTGACGTTGAATCAACGTCATTGACGTTGATTCAACGTAGCAACAACGCGTGTGCCCAGTTGGAAGAGCGTAGAGACGATTTTGTTCTAAAATGTGTGTGCATTCGGATATCATCAGCGAATTTCGCCTGCACTGAAATGGTTAAAACGATTAGATACGAGTTCCTTTATTCTCATGATTTATATGTGAATGTTTTATTTTATTTCTTCCAGACGCGCAGGCGGGCTTCTACAAGGCCGGACATTCGGTCACAGATTTAGACACACGCTACGACTACGGCTCCATCATGCATTACCCCGCCAACGCCTTTTCTCGGAACAATGAGAAGACAATAGTCACCAAGGATCCGACAGCCGTCATTGGGCAGCGCAAAAAACTCAGTGTCTGTGACATAGAGAGAATACAGGTTCACTACGGATGTAAAGAAAAGGTGAGTGTACACTGTAATCAGTACGTCAGGGCATCATTATAATTATAATAGTGTACACAATAAAACTGTACAGATCATTATTCTACGGTGTACAATGCACCGTATATCAGGTCTTCAGTCTGTTTTTTTTTATTGAAATGGTTATCGTCATTTTGGAGTTAGAAATTGCGTCAGCAATTCCAGCTGCAAACGACGAAAAACCGAGACATACGATATAGCAGAGTTAATATATATATAGTTAATATATATATATATAATACAGAATATAAAGAAGTAAGTTTGGCAGTTTCACCGGTGTTATGAAAAGCGCGATGCCGATATTTGATCTTTATGAATTTAGGGGCCTACACCATCAGAAGGTTTTATATACACAGGGTCCAACATGATTTAACTTGTAAATGATGACAACATTGATGATATATATATATATCTATAAGCGCTAATAATAAATTCAATCATCTGCAGCATTCAACACGTATGAATCATAAAATGTGTTATTTTATATTCTACATAGAACTTTTATTTTTCAACGATTACATTAATTGATTGACTACTACCACCCCCCCCCCCCCCTCCCTCCCCCTCATCCAACTGAAATGAGGATAAATCCCCGCAGTAAAAGAGTGAAATGGTTATATTGGCCGTAAATCATTAACATAGGTATATTCAAATGAAGCGCAAAGAGCTAATAACTAAGACATTCATCATGATCATGATTTCAAATTGATAAAAAACTTTGGTTTCCATGGTTTATGAGGGATTCTATAATTTTAGGCACCAGTGATGATATTTTCCTTGATATATGAGATTGTTTGAATATTGTCAAAAATTTAAACACATATCAACTTAGCTTTGTTTATTGACATGGCGTTGTCAGCAGAGCTTAATTTCAATTTTAAATACTTATTTTTATCAATTTAATTTTTTCTTACCGTTATGGAGAGACTAATTTACCGTTATGGAGAGACCAATTTATGTTACGGAGTAATCTTCAAACTTAAATTTCTCAGTGACCCTTCTACAAAAGTATACCATATTTAGCAAGTAGTTGAACATGGCTATTATAATGTTCATCACTTAATTTAGAAAGAATCACTTTATAACAATAACCCTTAAATAATGAAATAAGAATTACTCTCCGTTACGATTATTGTCGTTATGGAGAATAATAATAACGAAAATTGTCTCTCCATAACGACAATTATTTCTGTTATGGAGTGACAATAAACAAATACTAAATGAGGGATTCTATAATTTTAGGCACCAGTGATGATATTTTACTTGATATATGAGATTGTCTGGATATTGTCAAAAATTTAAACACATGTCAACTTAGCTTTGTTTATTGACATAGCGTTGTCAGCAGAGCTTAATTTTACTTTTAAATGATTATTTTTATCAAATAAAATTTTTCTTACCGTTATGGAGAGACAAATTTACCGTTATGGAGAGACCAATTTATGTTACGGAGTAATCTTCAAACTTTAATTTCTCAGTGACCCTTCTACAAAAGTATACAAATTTAACAAGTAGTTGAACATGTCTATTATAATGTTGATCACTTAATTTAGAAAAAATCACTTTATGACAATAACCCTTAAATAATGAAATAAGGATTTCTCTCCGTTACGATTATTGTCGTTATGGAGAGTAATGATAACGAACATTGTCTCTCCATAACGACAACTATTTCTGTTATGGAGTGACAATAAACAAATACTAAATATCGATGCTAACACAATTTAGAAGACAAATGGAAAAGTTTTTATTTCAACAAATGTCACTTGTTGGTCAAAATACCAAATTCATAAAGGTTTATAGCTGATTTTAAATGAGTAAAAGGGTAATTTGTGACTACTTTTTCTCTCCATAACGTTTTTATTTTTGTTATGGAGAGACAGAAAATACGCGTTATGGAGAGACGTTTTTCTTACTAAATCGTGCATAGCATCTATGTATTATGCTAAACTATGATTATTTTTGTTTTTTTTTCAAATGAGGTTGTAGTAGGCTTGGAGGTTGTGGAGTGCTTAAAAGTTTAATTGCAGTATTTATGTGTAAAAAATTGCGTTATGGAGAGACGTTGAATTAAAATACTCACCCAAAGACTTGCACAAACCTTACATAATTTCTAAACCAAAACACATTTATTATACTTTTTTTCACGATTCACTGCATGAAGGTCGCGCGCAACTCTTTGGCACCAGACAAGTGATATTTTGGTCAGAAAAAGTATAGAAATTACCTGAAAACTATAAGCGTTACGGAGAGTCGCTGCAACGTGGGACAGACATAAATTGCATAAAAAGTGGTAAAATAATAAAATTATTTTGAAAAACTTGTATATAATCTTATAGATAGTGTTGTGCACTAACATGATATCGGAAACAAATATAATATATAATACAGGAAGTCTAGAATAAATCGCCTGTTTATGTGGGATTTAGAATGTGGGACGAGGCTTTTTGGCTAAAATTGGCTATATTTACACAATATTTCTTTCAAAAAACACATTTATGTTAGAATTTTTTGAGTTGTAATATTGCTATTTTGTAAAATAAAGGTCATTCATTGCATTTATGTAATCAAATTAAATCAAAATATTTAATAATAGATATTACAAGGTGCGGACAGTGCTGGGGCTTAAAATTATAGAATCCCTCAAATATCGATGCTAACACAATTTAAAAGACAAAAAAAAGTTCCTATTTCAACAAGTGTCATTTGTTGGTTAAAATACCAAATTCATAAAGGTTCATAGCTATTTTTAAATTAGTAAAAGGGTAATTTGTGACTACAATTTCTCTACTTAACGTTTTTATTTTTGTTATGGAGAGACACAAAATACGCGTTATGGAGAGACGTTTTTTTACTAAAGAGTTGCACAAACCTTACATTATTTTTAAACAAAAACACATTTATTATACTTTTTTTCACGATTGACTGCATGAAGGTTTCGCGCAACTGTTTTGCACCAGACAAGTAATATTTTGGTCAGAAAAAGTGTAGAAATTACCTGAAAACTATAAGCGTTACGGAGAGTCGCTGCAACGTGGGACAGACATAAATTGCATAACAAGTGGTAAAATAATAAAAAAAAATTAAAAAACTTGTATATAATCTTATAGATAGTACTTTGCAGTTACCATTATATCGGAAACAAATATAATATATAATACAGGAAGTCTGGAATAAATCGCCTGTTTAAGTGGGATTTAGAATGTGGGACAAGGCTTTTTGGCTAAAATTGGCTAAATTTACATAATATTTCTTTCAGAAAACACATTTATGTTGGAATTTGTTGAGTTTTAATATTGCTATATTGTAAAATAAAGGTCATTCATTGCATTTATGTAATCAAATTAAATCAAGATATTCAATAATAAATATTACAAGGTGCGGACAGTGCTGGTGCCTAAAATTATAGAATCCCTCATATACAACAAATATTTTAGCGATGTAAGAGTTCAGTATAAACAGTTACTATCCATGATAGCCTATCCATGATATCATAGTAGTTGTTCTAAGTGCATTGTACCTTTTCTTACAATAGCATTATGAGATGACCGACATTACTAATTATGTGATTCGTTTACAGGTGGAGAATTGTCCCAAGTAATCTCATCAAATGGAATCGAACGTCATTTCGCACACAAATCAGGACTAACGTCATCATCCCACGGCACTGAAGTGTCTCGAGTGATACTAGAAAAATTTGCACTTGCGATACTTTAGTTTCAAGGAAATCCACTCGCATCACTACTACTGATTTTCAAGTCATTTATACTTTTTTTTATTTAAGTGTCGTCTGTTATTGCCTTTAATGTACACGATGAGAGTTTGTCAAAAATGACTTTCATATTGTAGAATGTATGTTATCACGTTAAATTATATTACTATCATTATTTATTTACTATTAATGCTTTCTTTTATATATAGACTATTACACGTAGATTTATAATTATATTATTATACCACTGAAGCTTAAAAGGACACAATCAGGCCAAAATCATAATTTTTATTTTGGCTCCTTGATTTGTCTCTAATATGTCAACGTGTCCATATATGGACATTTTCACATAATTATCGTCATATTAAGGAGCAAAAATAAAAGTGATGATATTTGATCATTTTTGGCCTAACAGAGTCGCTTTGCATGCTGCACTCTGATAAAGAATGTGATCACTGGGCACACGACGTAGTTGCGACGTCGAATCAACTTCATTAACGTTGATTCAACGTCGCAACAAAGTTGTATGCCCAGTGGGTAAGTCTCCAACCACCACATGGCGAAAGTCGATGGGCTGCTTTAAATCTTTTATTGCTGTCAATTTATCATAATTATTATGAGATAATTTAAGTCGAATGTTAATTTATTTTTTGTACAAAGCGATTGTTGTTGTTTTAAGTTATATATCGCGTTTCTTTTCGTGTAGCCTATTTGTCATCTGTTTGCTTGATCTGTTAATGTCAATAAGTCAATAAATATGTCAATGTGTCCAAGATGTTATTATGTTGCCTAAGTAATATTCCTCTTGAAAATGTGCCGTACCATCTCGACCCAAACTATGATCATGATAATACAGCTGATATGATTTATGACCACGCAACTACCATGTGCCACGTACTGGGTAGACAAGCATACTTTTCGGACAATATTTAATTTGAAGCTGTAATAAACTTACAAACGACTATATGCGACACCTGGTGAATTAAGTATACCACCCAGCGTGTATATATCTGCCCAGACTCACGTACGATTACATCTTCCCCCGCAAGGTTGGCTACTCCTGAGGTCGCAGACGGCCACACTGTGTCAAGACTTGCTGGTGGGAAGATGCACGATTACGGCTCGAATGCTTTTAATGTGAACTTCAAGTCCCAGATTTTTGGACATATAGGCCTAGTTAATTTTAATTTTAAGAAAAAGCAATTTAACAACAAAATATCGGACACACCAGTCCTGCATGCTATTGACACCTACATCTACCAATTACAGTACTACCTCTATATATTGCCAACATTGGGACTCTGCCAATTTTTGGCATTATGGCGGGGTGGCATTATGGCGAGGGAGGTGATTTAGGCCTGTGGATATATGACAGCTGATTAACATTAATTCTGATACATATTGAATGCTCTCACGCATTCAGTTTATAGTAATACAAAACAATACAATCCACCCTATTAATGTTGTTTTATTAAGATCACTATACCGAAAAATATTTTTTTTTTAATGCACGAGAAAAAGACACTAAATATGATTGGTATTTAAATTGGGGTTAATTCAATTTATAAGTAGGCCTTTATAGTAGACCCTATGCCTATTCCCGCGATCAAAGGAATATACCAGAGGCGCCAGTCAGTGTTTAGTAACAATAGGTGTGACATTCCGCTCACACCACGGAGGGACAATCAAGTGTTATGCTGGTTATATGTCAGAAGCTTATAAATGCTAGTGTGCGTCACACTCATGGAACCCGATGGCATTGTTAAACTACTCGATTGTGCGCTATGTTATGTTTTGACTTCCAATTACTCATGAATCGAACTTGAGATCAAGTCATATAGTGGTAGTTTACATCGGGCGTCTGCACTGGGCCCAAATCTCTGCATAAAATAATATTGTTGTTCAACTAGTTTTTTCAACGCTGGCCCAACATTGTACCAGCAATGGATCTCATACCCGATGAGTTATTATTTCATTGTAATAATGGGTAATAATGGGTGGATGCTACTAGAGAGAGAGTCAGACGTGCGTTCAGTGGTTGATCAATGTGAATGCCAAAGATTAAATAAACGTTGGGCTAACTGCTTTTGTTTGCTCGTATAAACATGTCACTAACCAAAAAAAAGTATCTTCAAACAGATATTATAACACAGGTACGTACGATAGACGACGATGTTTCTTGTGCAATAAAATTGGCCACCTAAAAAACTCTTGTCCAAGGAATAAGAATCAGTCAAAAAACTGATATGGTCCAATGTCATGGAGCAGACGTTGGGCATGAAAAATCAATGCTCCGAAAATTCGTCTTTTGTTGCGCCAAATTTGGTCGGTCCTCCTAATGAAGTCGATGTTGATATCAATGGTCTGACCTGTAAAGCTTTATAAGATACAGGAGCTACAGTCTCGTCCATAAGTAAATCTTGTTATGATAAACTAGATAATGTTGAAATGCATTCACTGCAACACATTTTGTTTGTAGAGTGTGCTGATGGACAACACTTGCCATATTGAGGTTATGTTGAAGTGGAGGTAGGTATTCCAGGATTTCAGATAGCTTTGTGTTTAGTAATGCCTGATACGGCATAGAACCAGCAAGTTCCAGTACTTTTAGGAACTAATGTTCTACAACCTTTAGGAAAACAACTACAAGGTAAGTTAGATAAACATTCAGAGCTAGGTGCAGTATGGTCATCAACGTTTGCCTATATTCATCAACAGCACGTTCCTATCTCTAGGAATAAGGGATGTTTAGGAATTATTAACCTTTTCACTACCATACATGACGGAAATTTACGTCGTCATTCGTCAATGAACGTAACCATAAAATGACACAAATTTTCGTCAAATATATACTACATTTATGTATTTTTCGTCATTTGAAGCTGGAAATTGCGTTAGCAATTCCAGCTTCAAATGACGAAAAATAGAACTCCTACACCAGTATATCTGGATCCTGGCATGCACCCCGGCCTAGAAGTCAAAGGGTTAAATGTAATTCATTTGATACTATTTTGGCTCCTAGGAATGAGAGGGTTATTGTACCTGGTATAATTGATAAGGGCATCGGTCTGGCCAAATGTTCAGCTATGGTACATAGTCATACAAAATCAAAGTTGCCAGACGGTGTAGAAATAGTGCCACAGTTAATCAATTATTATGGTCAAAATTCTAAAATTTATGTAGAGCTGTGTAATATGTCAAATATCCCTTTGAAAATACAGCCTAGCACAATAATAGGAGAAGTACAGCAGGTTCAGATTGTTCCACGAGAAGAAATAGACGAGGTAAGACTGAGTAATGAGTCGTTCTTGGAACAATTCAGTTTATGTAAGGAACATCTCTCTGATAAAGAGCAACATCAGGTTAAAACATCTCTCTGATAAAGAGCAACAGCAGGTTAAAACATCTCTCTGATAAAGAGCAACAGCAGGTTAAAGAACTTCTGTTGGAATACAGAGATATTTTCTCTGAGGGTGATATGGACTTAGGACATACAGATCATATCCAGGAACTTTTAAAAAAAAATGTAATTTGTCCATCATGTAGCCCTTACTCGTCGGCAGTGGTTTTGGTAAGAAAATCTAACGGTAAATTGAGATTTTGCATCGATTTCCGCCAATTAAATAATATCACTGTCAAGGACGGCTTTGCCTTACCACGTATAGAGGAAATGATAGATAATTTGGCAGGTAGCAAGTATTTTTCTTCGTTGGACTTAAGTAGCGGATATTATCAAGTGGAGTTAGAGGAAGACGATAAATGTAAAACAGCTTTCACAGCGGGTCCCATGGGATTTTTCGAATTTCAAAGGATGCCGTTTGGCTTAACCAACGCGCCTGGTACATTTCAACGACTTATGCAGAAATGTTTAGAGGATATATACATGATGGAATGTATCTGTTTCTTAGATGATATCTTAGTGCCGTCTCGTACATTTGCGGGCCAGCTAGTTTATCTTGCACATACGTTTCAGAAATTAAGGAAACATTACTTAAAATTGAACCCTGCAAAATGTCGCTTTTTCCAACCTCGAGTGACTTATTGTGGTCATGTAGTGTCAAATCAAGGAGTGGAGACAGATCCCAGTAAAGTAGAGAAAATCAAGGACTGACCTGTACCAACTTCAGTAAATGAGGTACGTTCGTTTCTGGGATTTGCGTGATATTACCGTAAATTTGTCAAGAAATTTTCCCACATTGCAAAGCCGCTGACTGATTTACTGGCTGGTTGTAAAGGTAAAGGGAAGGCAACTTGCTCGCCTAACTGGACATGGGGACCTGAACAGCAGCATTCGTTTGAAATGCTAAGAGATAAATTAACATCGCCCCCTATATTGGCTTATCCAAACTACAAAGAACAGTTTATTTTACATACTGATGCTTGCTCAAATGGATTAGGAGCAGTCTTATGTCAAAATCAGGAAAGACCAAAGTGATAGCCTATGCTAGTCGTGGACTGAATAAATCAGAAAAAAATTATCCTGCACACAAGCTGGAATTTCTAGCACTGAAATGGGCTATAACCTAGAAATTTAACGATTATCTGTATGGACAAACATTCGAAGTCTTAACAGATAATAATCCATTGACCTATGTTCTGACTACAGCTAAGCTGGATGCGACAGGACATCGCTGGCTATCGGCATTGACAGCTTTTAATTTCAAAATTAAATATAGACCAGGGAATTGTAACAAGGACGCAGATTCTCTATCTCGATTACCAGTAACTCTTAATGAAATCAGTCATCAAGTGATGAAGGCTATAAATAATTCCATTAATTCGGTGCCTTGGATTGAATCTTTATCAATGTCTGCACAAGTGTTAGACGACGAAGAAGAAATAAACGGTCATAGAGACTGGCGGAAAATCCGGAGAGTGTAATTGGAGTTATTATACGTCAACTCAGTGGTTACACTCCTAACAGCAATAAGTTGATACTTAACCCATCAACTAGACCATATGCAAGAATATTTAAGCAGCTGCAGTTGAAAAGAGGTGTATTATACAGACGGACTACAGTGGATGATAAAGAGGTTTATCAGTTAGTTCTTCCTGAGAAATACCAGAAGCAGGTACTTAAAGGGTTACACGATGACATAGGACATCTTGGCAGGGATAGGACAATTGATTTAGTGAGGAATAGGTTTTTCTGGCCACATATGGCGGATGATGTAGACAAATGGATTAAGAAATGTAGTAGATGTATCCTAAGAAAAACCCCTGTCCAAGTACGTGCACCCCTTGTTAGTATTAGAACCAGTCATCCACTTGAGTTACTCTGTATGGACTAATTAACCCTCGAAAAATCTAAGGGAGGGTATGAACACCTATTAGTGATAGTGGATCATTTTACGAAATACGCCATAGCTGTACCAACTAGAAACTAAACCGCCAAGACAACGGCAGATGCACTATTTAACAACGTTTTTCTTCACTACGGATTTGCGAAGCGTCTTCACAGCGATAAAGGAATGTCGTTCGTAGGCAACGTGATTAAGGAGCTATGTGAACTCACTGGTATGGAACGTTCCACTACAACACCATATCATACCATGGGGAACGGGATTACCGAACGTTTAAATCATACTCTGTTGAATTTGATGGGGACATTGAATCCTAATAAAAAGAAAGACTGGAAGTCTCACATAAGTCCTTTAACACATGCCTACAATGGAACACGTCATGATTCCACTGGAATGACGCCGTTTTTTCTAATGTTTGGCAGAGAGCCGAGATTAGCAATAGATGTAGCTCTTAACATACCTGAGATGCCCGGTCGGCAGTCTTATACTAAGTATGTGAAGGATTTAAAGACACGATTACGTGGTGCATATGAACAGGCTGCTAAACATACCCAGAAGGCTTCTTTACAGCAGAAAACTTATTATGATAGGAAAGCGAGAGCAGGAACACTGAGTGTAGGTGATAGGGTATTGGTTAGGATTCTAGCATATGAAGGCAAGCATAAGATAGCGGATAGATGGGACGATAAAGCTTATGTTGTGGAAAGCCAACCTAACCCAGATATACCAGTGTATAGAGTTAGACAGGAAAATGGACTTGTATTGAAGGTTTTACATAGGAATTTACTCCTTCCTATTGGCACAGTGGTAATTCATAAAAATTCAGAAATGACAAATATCAAGCCAGCACCTGTATATCCGTCCCCTGAGGTTAATTATAATAAACCGGATGATTCTCTGCAAATAGACGCTGAGGACAGCTCTTCAGCAGAGGAGGAATTAAGTGAGGAGGGGACAGGTGTGGGTTACACTATTTTAATGGAACCTGAGGCTATATTAGACGAACACGAAGCCGTGAGTACAGTGGACAGTCAGTCTGAGATCGATAATAACAGTCGGCCTGATATAGATTGTAACCCAGACGATAATGTGGAGGACATAGGTTCTTTACATTTAGATCTATCAGATGACGAACCAGAATTAGTAGCCCCAGAACCTGCAGCGCCGCCGCTTCGACGCTCAGAACGGGTGCGTAAGCCACCTAATCTGCAAACGACAGGGGAATATGTAATGAATATTTCATTCAAAGTGTTAAAATCGACAGATCAGATTTTTCCTTACAAGACAAAGCATGTCTCTTAAATTTCATAATCACTAAGCTCGGTTTAGCAGAGTTGCAGTAAAGTAAAACGTATGATTAATTAATTCATATCAATTATAGTGTGGTGGTTGCAGCGTCTAGCCCATTTTTTTTGTAAATAATGAGGACATCATTCTTCGGAGCTGGGGAGAATGTGATCGGTATATTTTGTCATGTTTCACTATTTTCCTCATTTATCAATTTCAATGAACTGCCGTTATTAAGGTGCGTGTGTTGCCATCTGGTGAGGTGTAACCTCATAATTTATTATAATGTATCCCGTCATTCTCGGTCCATCACATGACTATTTCGCCAAACAAGTTTGAATTCTTTTCATTCTGACCACCGTTTGAGGCACAGCCAGGAGCCGTCCTCCAGTTACTTTGACCAACTTAGTGGTGAGTTTTCAAGTATAGGCCTAGTTGTTTCGTATTTGAAGCAGTGGTTATTAATAAGCCGTGTAGTTATATTAATTAGAAGTGTAGGTATATTAATTAATAATTAATATAACTATTAATTAAATACCGAATTTATTTAATTATATTTGGCGTTGTTTGCCATCTTGTGAGGGATACCGCTTTCTTTCACTTGAAATACGTTTGCTGAAGATAGTTTTATTAATTCACTTTAATAAGAAATGTGTTGACGGTGTCGGATTATTATTTAGGTGACGTAGGTGTCTACCACGACGTTGGTGATGATCAAGTGGTCGTAATACATGTATGAATGTCTGTGCAACGTTGATGCTGGCCATGTGACAACATGGGTGTACTTAGGGTACGTGTTCATGTAATTATAATTTAGCAGTGTTTATGTAGGCCTAGTTCATGAGAATAAAGTATATTTGGTAACGATGTGATAAATATGTGACATTATTAATATTGTGAATTACGCTTTACAAATTGAATATTGTATTCTTATATTATCACGTTTTTGATCTGTAGGTTTTCATTTGGATTGGTATTCGTGACTAATAAAAGTGATTGATGTCTGAAAACTGGTTGTGTCCTTGGCTCAATTAAATCCACGACCCGTATTATAGTAGGCCCGACTGAGGACTCAAAACCCTGATAACCCTCTGGTATCTCCTGTCGCCAAACACCCTACTGCGACAGAGGGAAACACCCTCCTACGACAGTACCTTAGGCCTATTAATGCTCTGTTGCATAACCCAGTTAGTAGGTCCCCCCTACCTAGTGTTTTATCTCTGTCACGCTTTCCAGAACTTGTGAGCTCAGTCGGCCTGGAGGCGGCAATTGTTAATCACCCAAGAGTGTTTATTCAACAGTCACGATGATAAATTATGTTGGCAATACGATCGGGGGAAAACATATGACAAAAGTGACATTGGGACTTCTAAACTATTGGCAGATGGCAAATACCGGGGATGGCATTATACCGCGGTAATTAACATTGGCGGAAATCCGTTTAACTACTTTACTTGGCATAAGGCGGGATTGGCATTATAACCGGGGGCAATATATAATGAATATATATATAGGTCCTATTTTTGCTATTTTTATTTTTATATCATGATATATTTCCTGCTTCTGTATAAATGACACACGCCACCACTCAGATTCTGACGTCTAAAGAGTGTTCCCGAACTAAAATAATTTTATATTTTAATGGCTTTAGACCCACAACATAAGTGTTCAAATAAAGTGATAAAAAACAGACATATATGATGACTTCAAGGGCGGGGGGCTATAGGGTAGTGGTTAGCACCGGGGTTCGGGGTTCGGTTCCCGGTCATGGCGGTTTGAAAGAAACTAAAAATGTTTCTTCCCCATTCACGTCTGAAAGTCAGTATTGTGGGGGGCCTCCGTGACCGAGAGGTAGCGTGCTCGGGCTCAGACCGCCAGGGGGGCGGGGGCCTATAGGGTAGTGGTTAGCACTGGGGTTCGGGGTTCGGTTCCCGGTCTCGGCGGTTTGAAAGAAACTAAAAATGTTTCTTCCCCATTCACGTGTGAAAGTCAGTATTATGGGGAGTCTCCGTGACCGAGAGGTAGCGTGCTCGGCCTCAGACCGCCAGGGCTCGAATTTCGAATCCTGTGTCTGGAGGACAGTGCCATCTCAATCATTTCACCATCTTCAGGAGGTTCTCCTGGCCCAGTTTAGCCTATATGTGCACAAAGGTGGCCTAAAGCCCGATTCATCTCATTTCATTTCATTTTGATGACTTCAAATTTTATAATCTTTTGACCTACATGGGTCATGCAAACACATTATTTCAGCGTTGTAAGGGTTTTTTGAAAGATAACTTATTGCATTACTGTCTGAAATAGAAATGTTTGTCCATCATTGTATATTTTTTCTGGATCTGGGAATCGCTTTCACGAGATGCATTTGAATACATTATGGAGTACTTCATTGTGTCATTACCAAATTTCTACCTACACGCTAATTATAAATTGACGCCTGGATAAATATTTGTTTTGACGTCAGGGTGCCTACACAGACTTCTACGTCATCATCATCATAGTTGTTCATAAATCTGGCATTGTTTAAAGCAAGTGTCACGATACTTTCTGTGGGCGCGGTGACGTATAGCGCCTCTATTAACTCTTATCATGCCGATCACGACGTTTGTCGTTTTTACGCGTTTTATTTGGTGATCAAACCACTGATTTTGGGAACAAAATGTGTATTTAAATCTCAGGATATGCAAAGGAGAGATATGACATTAAACAAATATGAGTAATTTTCACCCACTTGAAGTTGTGGGTCGCGGTAGCGAGACACAACTTCAAGTGGGGGAAAATTTAAATAGATTTACTCGGCAGGATACGGGTTTAATGGCGACAGTTGTAACACTGGGGAGTGACAATCAAATTAACAATTTATCGTGTGTAAAGGAGCTTTCAAACGCGAGAGTCAACGATATCCTGTAACTATAGACCTATAGCTGTTACATCATGGGCAAATGTTTGTAAATTTAAATAAATGCCTCACAAAAAAAACTGTGCATTTTGTCACAGTCACAAAAAAACAGACGGATATAAAAAAATGAAATGAATCGGGCTTTAGGCCACCTTTGTGCACATATAGGCTAAACTGGGCCAGGAGAACCTCCTGAGGATGGTGAGATGATTGAGATGACACTTTCCTCCAGACACAGGATTCGAAATTCGAGTCCTGGCGGTCTGAGGCCGAGCACGCTACCTCTCGGTCACGGAGGCTCCCCACAATACTAACTTTCACACGTGGATGGGGAAGAAACATTTTTGTTTCTTTCAAACCGCCGATACCGGGAACCGAACCACGAACTCTGGCGTGAAAGGCAGCGGTGCTAACCACTACCCTAGGGCCCCCGCCCAACAGACGGATATGATTCAGAAAGACGGCTGAGTCATACGGTTATGATAAGATGGTGTTCAGCGCGCTGGTGCAGCACACGACGCTCAACACACGACGCTACAATTACCCCTTGCGTCGCTAAAATACAATTTTTGCACAAACCATGGAGACAAAATGGCTTTTTAAATTTATAATAATTATATGTTTCTCAGTTGGCTCTTTCTGTTTTATTTGAATAACTATGATACGGCCATTATAATTTATTTCAGCGCGGGGACTGGCTTCTGGCGTCAGAATCTGAAGTCTATAGACGTCAGATTCTGACGTCTAAAGTCAGTCCTTCCAATGAAAGGGTTAACCCTATAAGCACAACTACAGTCGCTTTTAATTTGTTTTATTAACCGATCAAATTACTGTTATTGCGAACAAAATGTGTGTTTAAAAATTAAGATTTGCAAATATTTGGTTTCAAATTAATCACATAGATGGGTCATTTTCACTCATTTGAAGTTGTGGGTCGCGTGTGATGTCGATATTCTTACAAAGTTGCAGTTTTTAGATTTCTCACCGCTCACCGGCCGTGTGTCAAGAGTGGATCACGAAGTAAGACGTGGGATTCGCATATATCCGGAGGGGGGATTCGGTAATTGAGGTTCAGAGGGGGACGGTGAGAGGGGGGTTGTTTCGCACCACCCCTCGATTTCCAGGCCTATAAAGAGGGTTTGAGAACCCTGAGTTAATCATACCGAAAGAACACTGCACAGTAGTCAACGTTAGAAGAACAGCTCATCTCACCTTGATCTCATCAAGCACTTACAAAGGTAAGATTTTATCTTTAACCCTTTAACCGCCGGTGCCGCATATATTCGAGTTTTCATTTTTTTACTAGCACATTAACATGATTAAGTACCACCTTTTAAACATGTTAAAGATAAAATGTGACATCAACCAGCAGTATTTGAAAACAGTTGACCTCCATTTTGTCAAATCTGGATAATTTTTACTCACTTGAAATTGTGGATCGCGTCAGCGAGACACAACTTTTAGTGGGTGAAAATTCAAATTGAATAATTTGGCGGTTAAAGGGTTAAGACTATTGTGCGCGAGATCTGTGACAACAAAAAACAATATCACATATTTTAGATAATTTTCAAACACCGATAGTAAAAATGAAAATTGTCGCATCTGAACACTCTCACAAATAAATCGCATTGGATATAATTAACCGTTACAACTCTGAATATTTTTGTGTTAAACATGAAGACCAAAGGGTTTTTTCTTGAAGTCATCATAAATGTCTTATCTAGCTGTTTCTGCTTCATTTGAATACCCATGTTATGGGTCTACGGCCATTATAAATATGTAATTCTTTCAGTGCAGGGATCGACTTTAGACGTCAGAATCTGACGTCTATGGACGTCATATTCTGACGTATAAAGACGATCCCCGCGCTGAAAGGGTTAAACTACATAGAAAAATAACCATATCTTTATGATTAGGCAGGCACCATTCAATTACTAGGGTGGAGGGGGGGGGGTATTTTTTTAATTGAACAAATTATTTATTTCATTTTCTATCTGCAGAACTTCATTTTGTCACACTCTGCCTTAATAAGCAAATTATTTATTTCACTTACTTCACAAATTTAAGGGTTTTTGATGCCGAGTGAAAAGAGGCAAAACATTTTTTAATGGCCATTAAATATATAGATGTAGACAATTATTTATTTCACGAAAATTTAGTCTGACAAAAAATTATTTAAAAAATATTACACCCTCCCCCCTCCTGGTAATTGAATGGTGACCTCCCCCCCCCCCCCTTAGGTTCAGAATTGGCAACTGATCAAAGGAGATGATTGCTGTTATATAATTATGTATCTCATTGTAGCCTAGTAATTCACCATTAGTTTTTTTGTTGCAGAATCTCGTTCAATATGTCTGTTCACGTTTACGTCGCACTCCTTGTTATTTTCCTGCTCGGCGTCTGCGCCAGTCCCGTACCCAAACCCTCCACTGTCCCCGCAGGTATGTGCTACTTTGTCTTCAAGATTAACCCTTACAGCGCTGAAATAAGGAATTTTAATTTGCACCCACTTGAAGTTGTGGATCGCGGTAGGGTGAAAATTAATCATATTTGTTCAATTTGAGAGCAAACATTTGATGTTTGAACGCTTATTTCGTTCCTAACAACAGTGATTTGATCGGCTAGTAAAATGGATTAAAAAAACGACTATAGTCGCGCTTCGCGGTTTAAGGGTTTAAATCTTAAAGCGCTGAATATTTTTTATATATTAACCATGGAAACCAAAGGTTTTTTTTCAATTTGATGTCTTCATAAATATCTTAGTTAGCTCTTTCTGATTCATTTGAATACCGGTAAAATGAAATGAAATGAAATGAATCGGGCTTTAGGCCACCTTTGTGCACATATAGGCTAAACTGGGCCAGGAGAACCTCCTGAGGATGGTGAGATGATTGAGATGACACTGTCCTCCAGACACAGGATTCGAAATTCGAGCCCTGGCGGTCTGAGGCCGAGCACGCTACCTCTCGGTCACGGAGGCTCCCCACAATACTAACTTTCACACGTGGATGGGGAAGAAACAATTTTGTTTCTTTCAAACCGCCGAGACCGGGAACCGAACCCCGGACTCTGGCGTGAAAGGCAGCGGTGCTAACCACTACCCTAGGGCCCCCGCCCTTGAATACCGGTACCTCTGTTATGGGTAGTCTTATTTAATCTTACAGTGCGGGGATCGACTTTAGACGTCAGAATCTGACGTCTGCAGGCGTATACACCAACCAGTATACCAATCCAAGCATTAAAGTATAATTCGTTATACCCCAGTTATATTTCGTGCCAAATTTATACATGTCTACATGTTGAGCTTTTTCGGTATTTAGTGGGTAATGGTAAGCAGCCTAATCTGTTAATTGTAGCCTAATGTCTCTTTATTACTAGTATATATATGCGCATGGCGGTGTGTTGCAAATGAGTAATAAGCTAAAATTGACCAATTTACAGAATCTTCTAAGCCTGGCCATAATAAGCACATTGAATAACTGAAAAAGGCCCATTGATGCCATTATGTTTTTTATGAATTGATGATGAGTCTGGTATTTAATTTAGCTTTTATTTTTATTAATTTCAGATGGTGATGCAGAAACTAATGGTAAGTGATTTTTCGTAATTTTCCGAAAATAATTTCTGAATTATTGTCTTATTAGAATATCGAATGAAATAGTATGCAAGACAAATTCAGGTTGTGGCAAACCAGTTGGATATTCTAAAATCTAATTTTATGTGTTGAATTCAAATTTTATTAATCGGCACCTTGAATATCTATATATATTCACACTGTAAATATGTAAATTAATGTCCTTTGTTTTCAATTTTAGGTGATGGTCTTGATGACATACTCCTACCCAAAGTAAGTTTTAAATTGTGTTATAATAAATACTGTTTATATTAAGTATATCAGCATGTATTTTACGAATAATTGTATTAAACTAGCAAGTGTGTGTAAAAACCGTACTTTAAAGTAGCGCCGTTATTTTTATTTGTTTTACTGAACTGTTGGAATTTGGAACGCATTATAAAATTAGCTACAATTGCGTAGCGTCCCCTTGTTGTTAAAGTGTCAACCGCGTCACTCATTTGAATGGCAGAGTAGACACTCTCGCTCCAAGGAGACGTTACACTAAAGTATGATTATATACAAATATCAAAAGGCAAAATATTATCAAATAATCATAATTATGGTATCCTGAAAACGAACATTTCTCAAAACTATTGACTTTGTATAAATAAATAGGAGCCTGGCATTCAAATAAAAATAATATTGTGTTATAGACTTGCTAAAATTTGAATGAGTTTTAAATTATTACATTATTTCTCGCAGGCTGACGGCTCATTCTCTTTGCTCGCGCACCCACTCACCAAATGGCCAGGTGGAGTCGTGCCTTACAAGCTGGGGATAATGAGTAAGTATACAGGACTTATACGCTAAGCTCAGAACTATAATAAGCGACTAGATCATTATAGTTTCATGCATTACAACTAACGCTTTAGGTGCTGCATTTGAGTACTCTTTGAAATTTGTATTAGTTTCAACTGGCATTATTTTAAATAAATCCCCAAATTAGATGAAAATTGATTGAAAGAGTCTTATGATGGATTGCTCAGTCATTGATGAATCTTGTATGACTTGTGGTGCATGGTTGTGACAGAGGGGATTAGAAGGTTACCAGTCAAATACAAAGTGAACAAATAAAGTTAAACAATAACAAACATTGCATCTTAATTTCGAACAGGCAAAGCAAGAAAATTAGTGATGAAGAAAGCTATACGCAAGGTGGAGGCAGCACTGAAGACCCCGGACGGCGAGCTCTGTATTGACTTTGTCCCCGTCAAAAGAAATTCCGTCATTAAACTATTCGTTGATGTACAACACAGTACTCGGTGAGTGAGATATTTAATATTTCTAACACAGTATCTTTGTTTGTTTGTGATATAATTATTTCACAAAATATTATGTGACTCTGATTTTCAATCGGGATACAATTTTCTTCTCAAAGTAAAACGAGTAAATGTTTCTCGAAATCATTTCACTTCAAGTGGGTAAACATTCCAGTTGAATAACTTGGCGGTTAAAGGGTTGACGCGGATCTCATTTGATACCTGGATTAAAAAACTGTAATTGTGAATGTTCCCTGATAAATTCCGTGCGTAAATAATACATGTTATATTTTTCTTTGTAGGTGTGCCGCTGGAGTGGGTAGATGGTGGCAGGGGGCGACTCCCGTGTACACCGCTAACATCTGCTCCGTCGGCAACATGATGCACGAGCTGATGCACACTCTGGGAGTCTTTCACGAACAGTCCCGCAACGACCGCGACGAATACATCGAGGTGAAATACGAAAATATCAATTTAGGTAAGTGATTTTTAACAGTTAAATAAGCCTCGCTTTCCATCCATGAGAAACAACATTTTAGTCGTGTAAACATCTGTGGTAAATTATTTGTAGTTGAACAGTGCCACACTGTTACATAAGCTAGGTCTACCAACACTATACTATATACAAGGTAGTTATAGTAAGCTATTTCTATCATAATAGGCCAAATTATATAGAATAACCCACTGGACACGCAGGTGGGGGCCCTGGTGCAGTGGTTAAACATTCCTACTTGGGTAGTCAGAGATCGCGGGGTCGAACCCCACTCTGGCCTTCAGGTTTCAAAGAACAAAATATTTCTTTCTCGCCCACTTGTAGAGATTCAATATTGTGGTGAGCCCTCGTGACCGAGAGGTAGCGTGCTCGGCCTCAAACCGCCAGGGCTCGAATTTCGAATCCTAGGTCTGGAGGGCAGTGTCATCTCATTCATCTCACCATCCTCAGGAGAGTCTCCTGGCCCAGTTTAGCCTATATGTGCACAAAAGTGGCCTAAAACCCCATTCATTTCATTTGCTGTGCACACAAAAGTTGCTGCGTCAACGTAGCAACAACGCGTGTGCCCAGTTGGAAGAGCGTAGAGACGATTTTGTTCTAAAATGTGTGTGCATTCGGATATCATCAGCGAATTTCGCCTGCACTGAAATGGCTAAAACAATTAGATACGAGTTCCTTTATTTTCATGAACTATATGTGCATGTTTTATTTTATTTCTTCCAGGCGCGCTGGCGTACTTCTACAAGGCCGTAGATTTGGTCACAGATTTAGACACACGCTACGACTACGGCTCCATCATGCATTACTCCGCCTACGCCTTTTCTTGGAACAAAAAGAAAACAATAGTCACCAAGGATCCGACAGCCGTCATTGGGCAGCGCAAAAAACTCAGTGTCTGTGACATAGAGAGAATACAGGTTCATTACGGATGTAAAGAAAAGGTGAGTGTACACTGTAATCAGTACGTCAGGGCATTGTTATAATTATAATAGTGTACACATTAAAACTGTACAGATCATTATTCTACGGTGTACAATGCGCTGCGCTGTATATCAGGTTTTCAGTCTAGTTATTGAAATGTTTTTCGTCATTTGAAGCTGGAAATTGCGGTAGCAATTCCAGCTTCAAATAACTGAAAAACAGAAACAAACAATTTAGCAGAGGTAATAAAATGTCAATGATGACAACCTTGATGACAATTCGACCTTGTAAGCGCTAATAATAAATTCAATGATCTGCAGCATTCAACACTTATGAATCATAAAATGTGTTATTTTGTATTCTACATAGAACTTTTGTTTTTCAATGATTACATTAATTAGTCGACTACAACCCCCCCCCCCCCCCAATCCAAGTGTAATGATAATAAATTTCCGCAGTAAAAGAGTGAAATGGTTATATTGGCCGTAGATCAATAGCATAGGTATTCAAATGAAGCGCAAAGAGCTAATAACTAAGACATTCATCATGATTTCAAATTGATAAAAAACTTTGGTTTCCATGGTTTATACAACAAATATTTTATATTTTAGCGATGTAAGAGTTCAGTATAAACAGTTACTATCAATGATAGCCTATCCATGATATCATAGTAGTTGTTCTAAGTGCATTGTACCTTTTCTTATAATAGCATTATGAGATGACCGACATTACTAATTATGTGATTCATTTACAGGTGGAGAATTGTCCCAAGTAATCTCATCAAATGGAATCAAACGTCATTTCGCTCTCAACTCAGGACTAACGTTATCATCCCACGGCACTAAAGTGTCTCGAGTGATACTTGAAAAAGTTGCACTTGCGATACTTTAGTTTCAAGGAAATCCTCTCGCATCACTACTACTGATTTTCAAGTCATTTATACTTTTTTATTTAAGTGTCGTTTGTTATTGTCTTTAATGTACACGATGAGAGCTTGTCAAAAATGACTTTCATATTGTAGAATGTATGTTATCACGTTAAATTATATTACTATTATTATTTATTTGCTATTAATGCTTTCTTTTATATATAGACTATTACACGTAGATTTATAATTATATTATTATACCACTGAAGCTTAAAAGGACACAATCAGGCCAAAATCATAATTTTTATTTTGGCTCCTTGATTTGTCTCTAATATGTCAACGTGTCCATATATGGACATTTTCACATAATTATCGTCATATTAAGGAGCAAAAATAAAAATGATGATATTTGATCATTTTTGGCCTAACAGAGTCGCTTTGCATGTTGACTCTGATAATGAATGTGATCACTGGGTACACGACGTAGTTGCGACGTCGAATCAACTTCACTAACGTTGATTCAACGTCGCAACAAAGTTGTATGCCCAGTGGGTGAGTCTCCTACCACCACATGGCGAAAGTCGATGGGCTTTTAATGTTGTCAATTTATTATAATTATTATAAGATAATTTAAGTCGAATGTTAATTTATTTTTTGTACAAAGCGATTGTTGTTGTTTTAAGTTATATATCGCGTTTCTTTTCGTGTAGCCTATTTGTCATCTGTTTGCTTGATCTGTTAATGTCAATAAGTCAATAAATATGTCAATGTGTCCAAGATGTTATTATGTTGCCTAAGTAATATTCCACTTGAAAATGTGCCGTACCATCTCGACCCAAACTATGATCATGATAATACAGCTGATATGATTTATGACCACGCAACTACCATGTGCCACGTACTGGGTAGACAAGCATACTTTTCGGACAATATTTAATTTGAAGCCGTAATAAACTTACAAACGACTATATGCGACACCTGGTGAATTAAGTATACCACCCAGCGTATATCTGCCCAGACTCACGTACGATTACATCTTCCCCCGCAAGGTTGGCTACTCCTGAGGTCGCAGACGGCCACACTGTGTCAAGACTTGCTGGTGGGAAGATGCACGATTACGGCTTGAATGCTTTTAATGTGAACTTCAAGTCCCGGGTTTTTGGACATATAGGCCTAGTTAATTTTAATTTCAAGAACAAGCAATTCAACAACAAAATATCGAACACACCAGTCCTGCAGCCTATTGACACCTACATCTACCAATTACTTGAAATGTAAAATATTATATGTGATATCGTCATAAATTTTTAAAAATGGATTTAGTTTCAGTTGTCATATCGTCATATTTTTTTTTAATGGATCCAGTTTCATTATATAACAGGGTATGTTTTTTAAACAACAGTCAAAATTGTGACGGATACTTTCCTTACTCTCACTTGTTTCTCGAGGCCTACCCAAAAAACAAATACATTGTATACAAAACTTTAGCTGTGAAGATGTATATTTACTTGAACATCTCCAAAATCAGCATTTTTTAATAAGGAGCAGTAGTCTTTAATTTGGAGGCCAACTACAAATTATTTGAAATAATTTGGTGGCTTTGTTGGGGAAAACGATCGGGAGTTAAACGTAATTCATTGAAAAACTTTAAGAACTTTTGGTCGCCATCTTTAGGCTACATAACAGGCTATATTTAGGCTATTGGCAAACATACAAACCAAATGAGCGATAGTGTAATACAAATGAGCTAGGCCTATTACTATTCAAGATGCACTTAATCGGGCCTGGATTTAATTATTTTTAACAGAACACACAACGCAGTCTTGTTATTGGCACTATTATGTAACGTTATTCACATTAAAATAACGATAGAAATCGATATCTTGAAATAAATAGATCTATTTTAATGAATAGAAATGTTTATCATAAATAAGGTTATTTCATAACATTTGTACAATGTCGGCCCAACGTCTTCGACGTTGGTCCAACATTGGACAAATGTTATACAAATGTTTTGTGTTTACTGGGTAGCCCAGCAAGCACGAGACATTGAAACACTATAGGTTCAATGCTGGCCCACCGTCTACGATGTCGGCTCAACATTGAGGCGACATGGCTCGATGTCTTCAAACACGATACATTCAGCCAACGTTGGTACAATGTTGGCCCATCGTCTTCGTCGCTGGCCCAGCACTGTACCAACATTGGCTGAACATCTTGTGTTTGCTGGGATATGCCCTACTAGACCGGGAGCCAGATTAAACCCTCATAGGCTACTCACAAAAGCTAAGAAATTTTCACTGCGATTTTTATTTAGCCTGACCCTTGGGACATGCCAAGTTTTGGTTATTTTTAGCCAAGCAGCACGCTTTAAGGGCCTCTTTTAACATTTTTTAGAAGGACACTAAAATAAAATTAACAGCAATTAAAAAAATTGCTCGAAATAGTAGTAGTTTTATTTATTTTCACCATTGTTTTAGTCATAGCCCTCGGCCATATACACATGGAGGTCACTGAAAAATATTTGTGCCTAAAATTTATTTTGAAATTTTTTTCACCCCTTTTATCAATACTAAAAAAAAACATTATAAAATATGTGTCAAGTTTGGAAATATGTCATTTTTGTTCAGTGTTATTTAGAAGTAAGCTAATTCGCAAAAAGTGTCCCCATTATTATCCCAGGGGACTCGGAAATAAAGTACAAAAAAATCTGTTGTCAATTTTTTCCTAAAACAACATATTTAGGATACACGCGTCTTTATCTCTCACCCTAATTTGCGGTAAAAGTCAAATGTGCTGATATTTCTGCATCCAGTAGGCTATTATAATTAGGTTATTATACAAGCCACATATTAATTACAATAAGCATTATATTTGTATAATAATAATAAGTATAATTTTATCATTTTCAGATCTATATAACAGGTTTAAGTGGGTAAAAATTAAAATCTTTAGAAACGACACCTTTGACACGTAGACATTTGTTTATTTTTCGACTCAACCTTGACTGTACAACATGTAGCCATGATACAAATACACAAATATAAAAACTTTATACATCATATAATAATAGTAACACGCCATATCTGTACATACAATAAATTAACAGTCAATAAGTACATTTCATATCATATATCATGAGAAATTGACAACATTAAAATGGTAAAATATTGCAAAATAAGGATGCAAAGGCATTTGTAACAAGGTTTTAGAGGAACATTTCACCGGTATTGCAAGTAGAATATTGGTTGGAGCTAGTGAGAGAAAGTAAATTATACCATGACGACAAATCGATAATATCGAAATTCATACACCTTAAAAATTGCACGAACAACGCCACAACACAACATTTAAATATCAACTTAATCATATATTTTTCAAATGTTTATCACCGGTATTGCTCTGAGAGACGACACAAGACGTTGAGTCAATGTTCCTTTAACGTCAGTCGATCGTATTCGAGACTGGGCCAACGTTAAACCGACATTGATACAACGTCTTGTGATGTGCTCCACATTCAGACCTCTGAGTGAAAATCTGTCATTTGAAGGAATCGGGAAGTCACCGCCCGTCATTCGGTTGTTATTCAAATAGGGGTAGAATACTATACTGATCTGAGATGTCAACATTCGTGATATGCTGCTAACATCATAGGAGTATGTACGAGTTAGTAATTCAAATAATTCCTATACTTGAACGGTTTAAGATAATACATTTAACAACAATACCGGACCAAGTATGGTATTCTACCCCCGGCGGTCCATTGGAATTGTGACTCAGCCTGTCACATCCTGATGTGTATCAACTCTTAACCCTTAAAGCGCCGAAATACTTTCAAACACTCCTTGGAGACCAAAGGGTTTTTCCAATTATAAATCACCATAAATTCATTATTTATAAATTCATTATTTATAAATTCATTATTTAAATACCTATGTTATGTTTCTACGACCATTACAAATACTTTAAATTTTAAAGTGCTGGGATCGACTTTAGGCGTCAGAATCTGACGTCTACAGACGTCAGATTCTGACGTCTAAAGTCGATCCCCGAACTGTAACGGCTAATTCAAATTTGACAGCAATTTTTATCTATTAATATAGGCATACTGGGGAGAAATTGTTCATCCCTCAACATTTTTTTGTGAGCAGCTCTTCCTGATTTCGCATCAATTGCTTCTTTTTGACAAAGACGCGTTTGCAACATGCTTCGCATGCTAAAGCAAGAATGTTCTGCTATGTTTCCAAGTCCTTACTGATTTTAAGGGATAACACAACAATCCATATGACATGTATAATGTAACAAAATGAAGTTCGATTTGAAAAAACAAACATTTTAGACACACTTCAACATGTCCAACGACAGCGAAACAACACGTATATTACACACGATGCAGAAATTGACCTAAAAATCAGGACTTGTGAAGCGCGTGGGATTCCTTGAAACTAAAATATCGTGAGGGTCACTTTATCAAGTATCACTTGAGAAAGTAAAGTCCGGATGGGTCAGCGACGTGTATCCTTGGTTGTGTGCGACATCTGTGACGTTTTGGTTCTGTTTGATGAGAAAGACTCTTAACCAATGCTGTTTTAATGCTGGGGCGACGTCGCAGACGGCGGGCCAGCATTAAACCAACATTGGCTGAACGTCTCCCTTCTCACTTGGGACAATTCTCCACCTGTAAAGTAATCACACATTACATTACTGCAGATTGTAATCGTTATCATTAACCCCTAAAATGTTGAAATATTTTTGTAGAAACCATGGAGGCCAAAGGGTTTTTCAATTGGAAATCATCATAAATGTCTTAGTTTTTTCCGGTGCGTTTGAATACCTGTGTTATGCATGGACTACTTTTACTTTTACAGTGCGTGGATCGACTTTAGGCCGCAAGGGTTAAGTTTAAACGACCCCGTCTAAGCTTGCGTTTTTACAACAGATCTTTAATCATATTACTATATTTTCTTCTAATTCTACATCCATTCACGGCTCATATTATAAAATATACCGTACGTTATGAGGTTATGGGGTGTAGACCTGATATACAGTGCATTGTACACCATAGAATAATGATCTGTACAGTTTTATGGTGTACACTACTATAGTTATAATGATGACCTGACGTACTAATTTCATTGTACACTCACCGTTTCTTTACATCCGTAATGAACCTGTATTCTCTCTATGTCACAGACACTGAGTGTTTTACGCTGCCCAATGACGGCTGTCGGATCCTTGGTGACTATTGTTTTCTGATTGTTCCAGGTGAAGGCGTAGGCGTGGTAATGCATGATGGATCTGTAGTCGTAATGCGTGCCAAGATCCGTGGCAAGACTTCCGGTCTTGTAGAAATTTCCTATCGCATCTGGAAGAGATACAATAATACAATCATGGTATTACAATAAGACTGCAAGTGAGCAGATACTGCCTTTTAGGTTTTCAGAGCAGAGCCTTATCGTGCTAGTAATAGAATAAGCCTTTGTTTGGGGGGGGGGGTGTTTTGGGTCCTAGCCCCAGCGGCTGAAACAGGTTCCAGCCACAGATTCTTTGGACGGTCATAAATAAGACTTCCGTTCGAATAATCATGTCGAAAATAGTCTTTTTAGAATCAGTAGCACTTCAAATATATGCCCACATGCTCAGCTCAAAGGTCGCACAGTCATTAAAAAGTTACAGATATTTTTCGGACCTTGGGGTCGGGAGCGCTCTCAGTCACCGCCATGTTGGATTTTTCAGGTAAAGCAAATTAATCAATCCACGGCCTCGGAGAGGACGACACGGCTATGTGGGTGCATTTATGAACACTCCTTGCACGATTTCAGCTCTACTACGGCCACCTGGTCCTTCCCCAACAGACACAAGACGTTGCCTCAATGCTGGTTTAACGTTGATCAACCGTCTACGATGTTAGACCAACGTTAAACCAGCATTGATTCACCGTCTTGGGTCTGCTCGGGATGAAATGTTCATGGTAGGGCACAAATCTCAAAATGCGGACCTGACAGAGGCTCACACTATAACACATTGCCCCACAAATGCACTATAAAATTAGGCTCTGCAAAGCCGAAAGTATCTGCTTACTTGTAAAGTGAGCAACTGCCTTTTGGCTTTGCGGAGTAGACTACACGGCTTGAATACGTATTTGATGGGAATCAGCTAAGTGTTATTCCTTCACTTACTTGATCTGATGTTTTGGAATTTCACCTCGATGTATTCGTCGCGGTCGTTGCGGGCCTGTTCGTGAAAGACTCCCAGAGTGTGCATCAGCTCGTGCATCATGTTGCCGATGGAGCAGTGGTCAGCGGTGTACATGGGAGTCGCTGCCGCCCATCTACCCAGTCCAGCGGCACACCTGAAAAAAATTAAAATAACATGCATTTACGTGTTGCATTTGCATTTACGAAATTATTTGGGAACAACCACTTTTTAAATCAACCTATCGAATGAATTCCATTTCGAATACGAATAATCTGGAAATTACTGCATGAAATGAAATTAATGGGGTTTTAGGCCTCTTTTATGCCTATATAGGCTAAACTGGACCAGGATAACCTCCTGAGGATGGGAGATGAATGAGATGACACTGCCCTCCGGAAATCCGATCCCTGGTGGTCTGAGGCCGAGCACGCTATCTCCGGTCACGGAGGCTCCCCACAATATTGAATCTTCACGAGTGAGCGGCGAAGAAACATTTTGTTTCTTTGACACTTGAAGGCCAGAGTGGGGTTTGAACCCGCAATCTCTGATTTTCTAAGCAGGCAGCTTTGGCAACTGCACCAGCCGTTCCCCCCACCCCCCTCCCCCACACTGCATGAATAACGAATAAAGAACCCATGGTTGCCGAGGTATTGTTTCGTGGTGAGTGAATATTGCTTTACGTCGTTCTCAGCACAATCATGGCAATATCGCGACAGAATAAAACCCATGATTTGTGATGCTTCGAGGAAAGAATATTAACGGCTTTTAAATGCACGATGTAACACGGGGAGAAACACACATTGTTGATAGTGCCACGGGAATAGTACCAGTGTAGAAAACGTGACACCGACTTTAACCTAGAATAGATTACAGCGAGGGGATCGACTTTAGACGTCAGAATCTGACGTCTGTAGACGTCAGATTCTGACGTCTAAAGTCGATAGGATTAAAAATATATATAATGGCCGTAGACCATCAAATGAATCAGAAAGATCTGCTACTAAGACATTTATGATGATTTCAAATTTAAAACCCTTTGGACTCTCCATTTCTATAGGAATAATTCAGCGTTTTATGGGTCCGTTCTGCAAACGTTAATCCAACAATGGCCCAGTGTTGGTTTAATGTTGGCCCAGCGTCTACGACGCTGGACCAGCATTAAGCCAGCACTGGGTGGCGGCTCTTGCTCTATCCCACTCACATTGTCGTGTGTTGGATGTCCAAGTACTGGGTAATAGAAGCATCTTTTTGCGCAGAGACAAAGTCAATACACAGATCGCCGTTCGGTTTTTTCAGAGCTCTCTCCACCTTCCTCATAGCTTTCTTCACAATCCCTTTAATTTCCTTGCCTGTTAAAATATATTCCAATTATTCGTCATTTATATACATTTATATATAAAGCAATTTGAAAATCAAAAGGTCACTGAACTAGATGGACGTCGGTTGTGTTACGTGCTGAGTACTGCAAATGGGCTTAAGTCAATTTATTACGATAGATGGACCAAGTTGTGCTACGTGCTCACTACGACAAGTAAGTCCAATTTTTTCACAATTTTAAGATTTTTAGCAATATTTGGGTATCAATATTTGTAAGAATCTAGCGAAAACCCAAACACACTATTTGTGCACATAAAGGATGTTTGAATGTAAGCACATAGCACTAGGCGTATGTTGATATCGTTGGGCAGGCTACCCCTATGTCCTCACGTTAAGACACAAATTAAGGGCAGTGTCTTTCAAGTGGTTGGTCGGAGACGGTGGGTATTTGTGATAAAAAGTGTTGTATAATGCACGCACTCTTGCTTACATGACGGAATACAACTTTGAAAAAAACTAGTGTAGTCTTTTTCGGTGATTTTATTTCTTTTTTCGATTTCTTTGTATTTTTAGTGAGGATGAAGCAGATAATTGTGTCCGCAATATCAACCTAAAATGAAGGGAAATGCGAAGGACTGGTGCAGCACTTAAAGAGTTAGTTGTGCTGCTGAAAACAATAATAAATGAATCAGTTATTATTGTTCTGGAGTAAAATCGTATTTATTGATAAAACTTCCATCTACTCACTCATTTTCTGGAACTTGAAAGGCACCACTCCGCCTGGCCACTTGGTAACTGGGTGCGCGAGCACAGAGAAAGATGAACCCTCGCCCTGTAAAACCAGAAATTATACAATAATTTAAAGCCATAGACCACTCTATGTATCACTATGTTTCTGATTTTAGCTGTAGGCCAGTTGCTTTTATCTCTGTAATCAGCGACGTGGTGCTTTCTGGGTACCGTACAGGGATTCCCCGTACAGATAATCCCGCTGTTCGCACACAGTGGACTGACTACTACTTTAACTTCATCTTCGCTAACTCGATCTCGTAACATCGCTATTTATCTCGGGATAATGTGAGGTGGAATAGCAAGTCATTTAGTGCAATTTTCACTTGCTCTAAAATCTCTAAGTGTGTGGTTTTGGAATGTTTTGACGCTTTTAATAATGTTTATGCTGCAGTTTAGCAAAGGGTTTTGAAATGTTCAAATTTTAAACAAAGAAACGTAAATTTCTGATTTTAACCCTTCAACCGCCAAATTATTTAATTGGAATTTTCACCCACTGGAAGCTGTGTCTCGCTGACGCGATCCACAATTTCACGTGAGTGAAAATTATTGAGATTTGACAAAATGGAGGTCAGCGCTTTTGAAATCTTGTTGATTGATGTCGCCTTTTATCTTTGACATGTTTAAACGAAATGTGGTGCTTAATGTGTTAATGTGTACATTTAAAAAAAAGGTGCTTAATATTTAAATAATGCTACGTTGAAGCGAAAATAATTCTAACAAAATAAACTTACTTCAGGATAAAGTATATCATCTTGATCACCTACAATTTAAAAAAAAATAATATTATTTGTATATGTATATTGTCCATGTTTAACAATTACAGCTATTAACATTTTTATTCAAAAAGAAATATATATCAAGTAACCATGCAATTATATTAGCTGGTCTAGATACCATTTCATTTGATATAATAAAAATGGAATTCAAACCTGAAAGCGCGGAGACCGACTTTAGACGTCAGATTTTGACGTCTATAGACGTCAGAATCTGACGTCTGAAGTCGGCCCCCACACTGAAAGAGTAAAATATTTATAATGGCCGCAGATCCATAGTATACGTATTAAAATGAAGTAGAAAGAACAAACTAAGATATTTATGCTTATTTGTAAAAGGGTTGAGAAACATAGGCCAAAAATTTGAGAAAAAACTTACCGTTGACGTCACCTTCTAAAAACATAAAAAAACATGACAAATTAAATTTCAGATTAAGCACCAATACAATGCCATATACAAATGAAATGAGAAATCAAAATCGCATCATTGGCATAATTGTTTCATGATATATTAAATTTCTTAGAAAACGTTTATTTGTATTGATCTTCCCACTGGGCGCACGACGTTGGTGCGACGTTGAATTAACGTCAATGACGTTGATTCAACGTCGCACCAGCGTCGTGTGCCCAGTGGGCTGGGATGAAATCCTGCCGTGATAGATGTTCACATTTTATTCAATGAAATACATCTATGTATCAACACAATATCATTCTATTTTGTAATCATTATGGGACGTTATTGAGAAAGATGTTTGTGCACAATGACCGTGGTGTCAACTAAATAAAAATATATTAAACATTTTCAGCGTGGGGACCGTCTTTATACGTCAGAATCGAACGTCTGTAGAGGTATTTAGTCGTCCTCCCGCTGAAAGAATTGAAATATCTATAACGGCAGTAGACCCATCTCATAGGTATTCTAATAAAGCGAAAAAAAAACCAACTAAGACATCAATAATGATTTTAAATTGAAATTGAAATAACCCTTTGGTCTCCATAGTTTACACAAACATATTTCAGCGCTTTAATGGTTGACTTCACTCACCGTTATTGATCTCTGGCTGAGCTGTAAACAAAGAAAACAAAAATGTCTTTATTAACGAGCGATTTATAAAGAAATACACACGTGTTTGCAATTACCTTTTTTAGCGCGGGGGATAGAATTTAGACGTCAGAATCTCACGTATGTAGACGTCAGATTCTGACGTCTAAAGACGATCCCCACTCTGAAAGAGTGAAATATTTATAATGGCCGTACTCAAAACATAGGTATTCAAATGAACCGGAAAGAGCTAACTGAGACATATATGATGACTTAAAATTGTAAGAAACCCTCTTTGGTCTCCATGGTTTATACAACAATATTGCAGCTCTTTAAGGCTATAATGATGAATGTTTGTTCACAAGTGAATAGCTGAGTTTACAAGATATGTGCAAAATAGTGGGAGAGGAAAGGGTGAGTTTCTAATTATTCTTTCTTATGTGTGTAGATTAAACGGTTGTAGAAAATATATCAAGAAATTAGTCCTGCATAGACTGACCCTCATCCTGCTGAGCTAAATTATTTTTTTATTTTTCACCCACTTGAAGTTGTGTCTCGCTACCGCAACCCACAACTTCAAGTGGCTAAAAATTAGTGATATTTGTTGAATTTTAGCACGAATATTTGCAAATCTTGATGTTTAGAAACACATTTCATCCTCAGTAACAGTGATTTGGTGGACTAATAAAACAGAATAACCCTTTGACCGCCAAATTATTCAATCTGAATTTTCACCCACTTGAAATTGTGTCTCGCTGACGCGATTCACAACTTCAAGTGAGTGAAAATTATTCAGATCTGAGGTCACTTGTTTTCAAATATTGCTGATTGATGTCATATTTTATTTTCAAAATTTAAAAGGTGGTACCCACTGTGCTATTAAAAAATGAAAACCCGAATATATGCGACACTGACAGTTAAAGGGTTAAAAACGACAATAATCACGATCAGCAGGATAAGGGGTTATAACAGACATAGCTGAGATTTTTCTGAAGCATATAACACACACCTGTTGTGATAGTTTCTGTGGTGCCTCTGGGTGGTGTGGGAGTAGCGTAGATGCCACTGTGCAGAAGCAGAACAACAAAACAGACATAGACGTAGACAGCTGTCATATTGGAGGTGATTCTGCAACGAACAGGAGTATATAATATTATTGTCAGACAACTAACACATTACGAATGCAAAATCGTCCCCTCGGATATGAAAGGGTGTATCTGCCACTTTACAAAGTGGCAGATACACCCTTTTATATCCAAGGGGACGAAAAAGAGATCTGAGCTATAGACAGATCCACATTGGACAGAGTGAATGGATTTCGCTAATTTCTCAGTCATTTTGCAACCATTTTTATGAGAAATTTGAAAACACTATTTTCTAGTCATGTGGTGACTATTCTGAAAAAAGTATTAGTCGGTATTTCAGAAGCTAGACCATTTCAGATTTGACATGTAGGCCAAATGGTTTATAGAGGGGCGACATTTACTACATGTTATAGAACTAACTTTTAAACTATAAAATATTTTGCAATACATTTTTGTAATGTATTTCACTACGGAGTACACATATCGCACTACATATCACACGTATTGCACTATAGAGTACATGTATTTCACTACAGAGTACATATCTTTCACTACAAAGTACATGTATTGCACTACATATCACATGTATTTCACCACATGGTACACGTATTGCACAACAGATTACATGTATTGAACTGCATAGTACAGATATTGCACTACATAGTACATGTATTGCACTACATAGTACATGTATTGCACTACATGGTACTTGTCTTGCATTACATAGTACATGTATTGCACTGCATAGTGAATGTTTTGCACTACATGGTATTTGTATTGCACTACATAGTACATGTATTGAACTGCATAGTACAGATATTGCACTACATAGTACATGTATTGCACTACATAGTACATGTATTGCACTACATATTACTTGTATTGCATTACATAGTACATGTATTGCACTACACAGTACTTGTATTGCCTTACATAGTACATGTATTGCACTACATAGTGAATGTTTTGCACTACATGGTATTTGTATTGCACTACATAGTGCATGTATTGCACTACATAGTAAATGTATTGTAATACATAGTACATGTATTGCACTACACAGTACTTGTATTGCATTACATAGTACATGTATTGCACTACATGGTGAATGTTTTGCACTACAGGGCATTTGTATTGCACTACATTGTACATGTATTGCACTAGATAGTAAATGTATTGTACTACATAGTCAATGTATTGCACTACATAATACTTGTATTACATTACATAGTACATGTATTGCGCTACATGATAAATGTTTTGCACTACAGGGTATTTGTATTGCACTACATAGTACATGTATTGCACTACAGAGGATGGGGTACTGGGATGATTGCTAGTAGTAGTACTTTTTGCCCCCATACGGCGAGGGTCATTAGGAATCTGTTCCGTCAGTTGCATGCTGTATGGCATGGTACAGAAGCACTAGTCTACAGCAATCATTCAAGGGAAGCTGCAGCCTCCTATTATCTAATCATAATCTTCGGGTGAATTACCAGTGGCGTACCCTGGTTCCTCCACTCAACAGCGGTGCTAATGCAGCTCTCGCATCAGTGCTGGCGCTGGTGTAGGCTGTGCATGGTAGCCTTAAATAAGCGGCAATAGCGTGTTTGACATTAGGTATCTCACATGGGATAAATGGAGTTACCCAGAGGGAGTTATCCTTCCTCTTGTTACTCTGGGGACTATCCGACCCGAGGATAGCGGAGCTGCGCGAAATGCCACGGAGTTTCAACATTAAATTGCACAGCGAAACCCAAGTGAACCCCCTAGACATGCCCAGAACCCCTTATCGGGCGAGCGAAGGAAAACGCCCTCAATAACCCACCATGCCCTATCACCCCCACCCTCACATCTTCATCTGTACATCATTTCGTCTCATCAATTGACTACAACGTTTTTATCGTATTACAATGTCACTTAAAAGACCTTTTGTGCCGAAAAGTGACGTAAAGCAGTGATTTACTACTACTACTACTACAGGGGACATGTATTGCATTACATATCACATGTATTGCACTACCTAGTACATGCATTGCACTACAGAGTGCATGTATTACACTACAGAGTACATGTATTTCACTACGTGTATAGCCCATACTACTAGATGATACAACCACAACCGCAACCGCATGATAAAAAAGTTTGGTCTCAAATTAAACAAATAATGAGTAATTTTCATCTACTTAAAGTTGTGGGTCGCCGTAGCGAGACACAATTTCAAGTGGATGAAAATTGAAATTATTTAATTTAGCGCTTAGAGGGTTAATTATTGCAGCACGACCAACGCTTGTAAACGCATTCAAACTCAGTTGACAAGAAAATTGTCTGCTGAAATGTACAAAAATTTCAAGATTTGAAATCAAGTATTGCTTGCCAATTTTAAAAACATAAACATAAACTGGCACTTCAAAGGGATGAAAAACGTCACAGAGTAATGCAGTACTTAACCCTTTGACTTCCAGGCCGGGGTGCATGCCAGGATCCAGATATACTGGTGTAGGAGTTCTATTTTTCGTCATTTGAAGCTGGAATTGCTAACGCAATTTCCAGCTTCAAATGACGAAAAATACATGAATGTAGTATATATTTGACGAAAATTTGTGTCATTTTGTGGTTACGTTCATTGACGAATGACGACGGAAATTTCCGTCATGTATGGTAGTGAAAAGGTTAAAGAGGCAATTACACCTTGGGTATTATCATGTCGTGCGTGTCCAGATTGAACATGCGCAGATCGATGAATATATATATATATATGAATATATATATGAGTTCATGTGTGAATCTACTGAAAAGAAGTTTTAATGTGCATATATTGGATGACACCCTCGCCGCACCTAAATTTATTGGCCCTAAGCCGACTATTATATACAATATTGATGTTCAATATCAGATCGGACTGTCTGACAGGCTGCCTAGTTTTCATATACAAAACATATTTAAAAAGCGCATCAATGTGAAACCTTAGAAAATCAAAACAGATAAATTACTTTCTGTTTTTATTTGTCAGGAAAAAGTGAAGCACTCCCTCCACACTTTTTTGTACGTAACTACACATATGCCTACATCATCAAACTGCGTGTTATTATAATGCATTGAAACCTCACCGTTACATATTACTGACGAATAACATCAACAGATAGATGTTGGGTGGACGTCGGGCCAGCGTCGAAGACGCTGGCCCGATGGTAACCCAACATCTACACTTGAATTTAATTGGCGTACGTACGGTCGTACATATTTAGAAGGTACATGCACACGGTACATTAAACACACATAATCGCATACAAACTTTCCCGGTGATGGCCTTCGCATAACAGTAAAGATTCAATAAAGCGCAGCCGGGCTGTTCTAGGGGACCGATTTAATCTGATCGTGACAACAAAGTGGTAGATAAATGTGTCATAAACTTGCAGGTTCTTTAGATAACCTGCCACAATAGCTTCTCACAATGTTTGTAGAGGGAATTGACGGAAAAAAGACACTTTGAACCTCGACTTCCTTGGACAATCCCGATTTCACAATAAATATAGCCCTGTGCCATTCAAAGGATGGATTATTTTAAATATAGACAACCACACTATACTTGTAGATCGATCTTTTGCACAATGAACATTTCGTCACCTCGGTATTAAAGGGCGTATATTTTGTATAGTGGAAGATAAGACCCTTTAATCTTCAATCAATATGATTATTTAAATACAATACTTGTGCAAGTAGATACTAGTATTGCAAGCTATCCGAATCAGCAAAGGCTAGTCATCTTATCAGATTGAGGCAATGTCAGGCACTTATTGATCCCAGTGGCTTGACATATAGCTTACTTTTAAATTGTTAAGCAAATTGTTAAACAGCATGTTAGATAGGCAAACAGACAGACAGGTCATTATTTTGATTTAATTATTTTATGGAAGGGATTTGAAAAAAAAAGTCTAAATGCGATCTCGTCTGTTGGCCTTGTCTGAAGAAAATGTTCAAATGCCAGGTTTAGTGTGAATATTAGCATACACATCGCTCATTGACATCGCTGATATTGAACTATAGTTTTTACGATTTTAGATTGTTCAGAAGATACTATATGGTACAATGCTACTATTAGTTTATGCGGTTTGACCTCCCCAACCGTTTTTGTTGCTAAGACCGTAAGCTACATGTATATATCGTCGCCTCGGAGCTAAAGGATCCTATCTGCCACTCTGACGAGTGTCAGATAGGATCCTTTAGCTCCGAGGCGACGATACGTTTTTAAGCAAATTTCGGACAGAGTAAAATACCACAGAAATAAGTAGCATATCATGTGGTAGATGCTCAGTTAATCAAATAATTCAATTTGGGAGATAATTATCATAAAACATGTTATTTTTTATTCTTTTACAGCTGGAAATTGCGTTAGAAATTCCAACTTCAAATGAATGAAAAAACTCACAAGCAGTTGAGCAAAATGAAATGAATCGGGCTTTAGGCCACCTTTGTGCACATATAGGATCAACTGGGCCAGGAGAACCTCCTGAGGATGGTGAGATGATTGAGATGACACTGTCCTCCAGACACAGGATTCGAAATTCGAGCCCTGGTGGTCTGAGGTCGAGCACGCTAACTCTCGGTCACGGAGGCTCCACACAATACTAACTTTCACATTTGGATGGGGAAGAAACATTTGTGTTTCTTTCAAACCGCCGAGACAGGGAACCGAACCCCGAACTCTGGCGTGAAAGGCAGCGGTGCTAACCACTACCCTAGGGCCCCCGCCCAGCAGTTGAGCAGCACACAGGCAAATTGTAGATCCTTCTGTTTTGTCTTTTGAGACAGGACTTGTAATATAATTATTTTTGTTGCATTAAACAATCAGCTATTACAAATCAAGTACATTGTTGTTTTTTATGTATGCAATCTAAGAAACTACTTTAAAACATATAGTTTAAAACTTAGGCTTAGGACACCATTGTCTGTAATCCAATGGATATTCTATTCCGACAATATCCAAACATCTCTGGTGCGCAGCTCATTCGAGCTGGGAATGGGAAGTAGCCTATTTTGCATACTATGCCGCAGATCTCCTATGTGGCGCACAATAGTTTTGAGGATAAAGTCTTACCTTTGGGAGTGCTTGATGAGATGATGTGTTCTAATGTTGACTACGGTGCTGTGTTATTTGGGTATGGTTAACTCCCGAGTTCTCAAACTCTCTTTATAGGCCCGAAAATCGAGCGGTGGACCAGACCCCCCCCCCCTCCTCGCCCAGCTCTGCCCCCTCCCCTCAGCTGAACCCGAATTTGCGGACCCCACCCCCAGCCGGATACACGCGGATCCCACGTCTTACTTCGTGATCCACTCTTGACACACGGCCAGTGAGCGGTGTGAAATCTAAAAACTGTAACTTTTGTGAGAATTCAATCTGCGTGTAATTATATTTACACATCGGAACAATAAAAACGCACGATTAGGTTACGACTCACTAACGTATAAATCACTAATTCCTGGTAATTCTAATTCCCCGCGAAAGGTAAACAATTAGCGCCTCGCGAGGTATGTAGCCCGAGATACCTTTTTTTCAACCCGGTCCACAGCATTATTATTTAATTGAAGCGTCTCATGCATGCATGCTGCAGCTGATCCCCACGGCATCACAAACAAATAAACTGACAAACAATGACTCAGCCTCACAAACAACGGCTTGTTGTGGGAAATGTTTACGTCGACAATTCTAATGTCTCGATCGGATCTTCGTGTTGGTTTAGCCCGTTAACCGACAAATTACCTGATTGGAATTTTCACACACTTAAAGTTGTTTCTCGCTGACGCGATTCACAACTTTAAATAAGTGAAATTATTCAGATTTGACAAAATGCACGTGAATGATTTTGAAAACTTTATATATCTTCAACATGATCAAAAACTAGCGTTTAATGTGCTAATAAAAAAATTGAAAAAAAAACACAGATATAATCGTGACCATGCGAGAAGGCTTTGTTACAATTGTTTATGACGTTATTTAAAATTGAATTTGCATGATTACATAACTAAATTTAAAACATTTAGAATCTCATAAAAAGATAATGTTGACGGAGAAGAGAAGATTTTTCAAATATTCTTCCAGTTGACGAAATCGGGAAGACACAGCTATCAAATCAACCAAAAAAATCAATTTTGCAACCTCGCCCTTTTCGCGTGGCGGGTCACATTGATTTAAATTCACAAACCGGATGCCTGGTGTGACCTGCATAATCACGTAGACTGACGACCATTGATGGTCAGTATCACGTCAAAACAAAATTAATCTTCAACCCATCAACCACTCAGCCGCATTCATACCCATTTTTATTCACTTTGAGATGTGAATTGCTGTCGCAATTCCCATCTCAATGTGAATAAAAATGTCACGGTCTTACAAAATGCTATGATCTGAACTGAAAGCTCGGAATATCTTTATTATGGTGGAGCACATCGTTTTTCATGAAAACTTTATTTATGCAATAGGCTGCATAATTTTGGGGTTTAAGCTTGGAGGGTTAAGTACAGCCACTTTAATTAATTGATTAATTTGGCCATCACGACCCACTGTTCATCGTCTCAAATTACAATAGGCGTCAATAAAGGCGTCACTAAGCCATATATATTATAATAATTCGTCGCCTCGGAGCTAAAGGATCCTATCTGACACTCGTCAGAGTGGCAGATAGGATCCTTTAGCTCCGAGGCGACGAATTATACATATTTAATCCGTTGTTAAACAGTCCAAGATTTACAGGAATTTATTAGGCACATTTATCAAATATTTAACTAACTTTTTTAGCAAAGCAATGTGCTCCCCCCTCTTTTATGTCGCGAAATATGAACAATTTATTGGGTAATAATACTAGCAAGGTGTATGTATGAAGTATCAATAGTTTTAGTGCTGGGTTGGATAATTTCACTAGTTCCCCATCTATAAAGCAGGTGTTTAGGCAACATGTTTGAAAACTACTAAATTAATTCTGTCAAGGTCCGGGGGTCAACAGCGGGGTCAAGCTACTGACCTTTCCAATGGGCAGAACAGCCTGAGACTGTGAAGTATGCCAGGTTCGAAATTCTGCGAAAAGGGCCAAGGCCTCGCCATTGACACACTCTTTGTTGATAGCAAACCCGGCGACGTTCATCCAAGTCCGGTATAATGCCCAATATTCTACCGAACTTGGGTGAATGTGCTCCAAATCAATGGCATACAGGGCAGAGGTCACACAAGCTGTCTACGCAAGACCAAGGATTTGGCCCAGAGTGGCTTCACAGACGGAGACTATTATTATTATGGTCATTAAATATTCACGTGGCTGGTTAATAGGCTTGGCAACATTACGGAACGATACCGCTGAAAAAAACAATGAGGTGGCGAACAGAACTAAATAACAAACAACATGGCATGACATATTTTACAAAGTACAACCGACACTAAGTATATGTAATTACTGTGACGCGAAATCATTTCACGGAACAATGTAGGGTGTTTTTATTTATTATTTCTCGAGTTTTTGTGAGTAGACTGTACAAAATGTCTACTCACTAGGTCTAAATATTCCACGTCAAATCAAATATCTTCCATAGCTGATTGTTATTCATTGTTTGCGGTGAAACCCACCTGGTCACTTTAGGTGTGAATGTTACTCAATGTATACAGTAGACGCGTGAAGTGGAAGATTAGCGATGGCAGATCATCCAGCTTACTAATGCTGATATGGGGTCACACAAGGGGACGTCCTCAGGTCCAATAGGTTTTCTTCGAATTTATTCGGTATTTGAGTAAGTATTTGAATACGAATTATCGACTTGATTAATATAATAACAGCGACGTTCAATTATATTTATCACACCAATAAAGACCCATTTGTTTGATTTGGCTCCCTGGTGACGATCATACGTTGATTTGGACACTTCTTCGAACCCAGATACAATTAATCTCTCAGCTAAGGATGGTCACGCCTCTGAGATTGGGCCGCTGATGATTTAGGCGCTATAGAAATGTTTTTAATCGTTTAACTGATCACGTATAATTTTTATCATTTGTAATTATTCTGACCTCCCCCCCCCCTCCCCGATTGCCAAAAGAAAAATGCGATCCAGCAACGAATATAAGCTATTTAACCCTTTCCGTACTGGGATCGACTTTTGACGTCTGAATATTATGACTTCTATAGGTTAGACATCACATTCTGACGTATAAGTCGATCCCAGCATTGAAAGAATCAATACATGGTCGTAAACCCATAACATCTAGGTATTCAAATGAAGGAAAAATAGCTAAATAAGACATGTATGATGATTTCAAATTAAATAAACCCATTGCTCTCTATGATTTGTATAAACTATTTCAGCGCTTCGAGGGTTAATCATGCTTTTCATTGACACTGAGCAATAAATATACTCTTAAGTATTGTCCCAGCAAACACAAAACATTTGTATAACATTTGTACAATGTTGGACCAACGTCGAAGACGTTGGGCCTACGTTGTACAAATGTTATACAAATGTTTTGTGTTTGCTGGTGTGTATATACTTCTAAATATCATTCATACCCGGCTGAACAAGCTCAGTCTAAAACATATTTCAAACAAAAATCGAATAAGTGCTTTCATATCTGGAAAATGTCAGAACAAACAAAACAGCCCGCCGTCTTCGACGTCGGCCTATCATTAAAGCAACATTGGGTCAACGCCTCGTGTTTGCTGCAAGAGTTGTTGTTTTTGTGGTTTCATTATGTTTATATAAGTTTGAGTTTATATAAAATGTCTTAAACTGTTCAAGCTCAGATATGCCATAAGTTGTGATTTAATGTTACAGAGCAGAGTACTTTTCAGTCCCTTGAAGCTGTTTGATCTGAAAATGTACTTAACCATTTCAGCGCTAGGACCGTCTTTAGACGTCGGAATATGACTTCTAAAAACGGCAGACTCTGACGCTTAAAGACGGTCCCCACACTAAAAGAATTAACTATAATTATAATGGCCGTAGACTCATAACATAGGTATTCAAATGGAACGGAAAGAGCCAACTAAGACATTTATGATGATTTCAAATTGAAAAAATAATGGTTTAAAAAAAAATATTTCAGCGGTGTAAGGGTTAACCCTTTAACCGCCGGTGCCGCATATATTCGGGTTTTCATTTTTTATTAGCACATTATGGACCACCTTCTGAACATGTTATAGATAAAATGTGACATCAATCAGCAATATTTGAAAACAGTTAACCTCCATTTTGTCAAATCTGAATAATTTTCACCCACTTGAAGTCGTGGATCGCGTCAGCGAGACACAACTTTAAGTGGGTGAAAATTCGGATTGAATAATTTTGCGGTTGAAGGGTTAATGAATAGTTGAGATTTGTAAGGTATTTATGTTGTTGGTATTAATATCAGACACGGATTCTACTGGACCAGTGCCCTTATATTGAACGATGCATGCCAAGAACAGCCCGATAGTTTGGCAAAATTTAAACTAATAACACTCGATATATTCGTGTCCACGAAATACTATTCACTTTTGAGTGGCAGTTATCCAGCATTATAAAACTGTTTCTTTTATTGACTGTGAGATGTGAGCAAGGTCCTGTATTCTCGTACAAGTTACGATAGGCTTCTTGATTGGGCGAGATGGCTATCTCGACCAATCCGAAGCCTACGATTTGTCGTAACTTGTACGAGAATACAGGGCCATGCTTATATAATATTTTCCACGAAGGGGTTCACACAATAAACATTGGAAGTTGATCCTAAATTGGTCCACTGGGTGCGACGCTGGCCCAACATCAATTCAGCATCGGTTGAGCGTTCACGCACTATAGTCAGATCACAAAATTCATCAACCAGGATTAATGAATTTCGCTGATTTCTCAGTCAATTCTCAACCAATTTTCATGAAATTTTAAACACACTATTTTCCATTCATGTCGTGACTACTCTGAAAATTTCGAATTGTTTTGATTTAGAAGTTAGACCATTTGACATGTTATAAAATTCTGAGAAGGAGCTAATGGGTTTGTATAGGGCAGCATTTTTATTTATTTACTACATGTCAAATAGTCTAACTTCTTAACCCTTTGACTTCCAGGCCGGAGTGCATGCCAGGATCCAGATATACTGGTGTAGGAGTTCTATTTTTCGTCATTTGAAGCTGGAATTGCTGACGCAATTTCCAGCTTCAAATGGCGAAAAATACATAAATGTAGTATATATTTGACGAAAATTTGTGTCATTTTATGGTTACGTTCATTGACGAATGACGACGGAGATTTCCGTCATGTATGGTAGTGAAAAAGTTAATGTCAAAACATCGCGAAACTTTCAAGGTAGTCACGACATAAATGGGAAATAGTGTGTGTAAAATTTCATGACAATTGATGGAGAATTGACTGAGAAATCGGCAAAATTCATTCACCACGGTTAATGTGAATCCGACTATAGCGTTACAGAAATGAGATCTCCACCCGATGCGACATTAATGCTAGATCAACAACGTAGACGGTAGACCGACAAATATGTTGGCACAATGCTGGATCAACGTCTGCGCCGTTGGCATGACACGGGTCCAGTGATTCGTTGTACACATATTATCATGATTATATTGTATACGTATTTTATTTTTTATACCCACTAAATCTTAAAAAGGTTAACCCTTAAACCGCTATGTTGAATATTTTACATTTTCTACCGCGACCCACAACTTTAAAGAATCATCCAGCTGCAAAACGCGCATGCCTGGGACGGTCAAGTGTAGGCCAACAGTAGCCTATTGAGTACAGATTGACGGCATTAATATAGCCACTGAATTGATTACAAGATACTACTCAAACGAGACATTGATCCAATGCTGTTTTAATGTTAGGTCAACGTGTGCGATGCTGGCCCAACATTGAACCAACATTAGATAAATGTACAATGTTTGAGAGAAAGTCCTCCTGCCCAGCAAACACAAGACATTTGCATAACATTTATACAATGTCGGCCCAACGTCTTCGACGCTGGTCCAACATTGCATAAAGTCATACAAAGGTTTTGTGTTTATTGGGTGACAATACAAGCTTGGGAGTCAAGCAGTTTCCAAATCCCCGCAGTAATACAGTCAGTTTGTTTGCAAGTAGGGGACCAAGTAGGGGCAAAAGTCAAGGGCTTTGAATTATTAACTCATAGATGTCGCTCAAGTATATATGAACTTGCTGTGATTTGAGAACTTGCTCTTAATGAGGCTTTGGGTATGAAACGCATATTTAGTATTATTATGGAATAGGGCCTTGGCCTACCCACGGGCACTATTGCCTTCTGGGGGACCCTTGTCCCGCGAAAGATGTTTAAACACACAATTCGTTCCTAATATCTACGATTCAAACGGCTGATAAAAATGGATTAACCCTTACAGCACGGGGATCGACTTTAGACGTCAGAATCTGACGTCTGTAGACGTCAGATTCTGACGTTTAAAGTCGATCCCCGCACTTTAAGAATAAAAATATTTCTAATGGTCATAGACCCATAATATAGGTATTCAAATGAATCAGAAAGAAAAAATCAAATTGTGAAAAAAAACATTTGGTTGCAATGTTTTTTACAAATTTACTCAGCGCTCCACTCAGTTCAAATGTTTCGTAACAATGAAAACACACACCTATTTTTTTCTTTATTAGCTTGAACGCCATTTTTACCAATGCGGATTTAGCGTTGAATAAAATATAATCAGTGATAATAAAAAAAACATGACAAAGTTACCGTCAACCGCTCTATAGTCGTTTTTTTTAAATTGTTGTATTTGCCGATGGGCGTTTAAACGCCAACATTTGCAAATGAGGTGAAGTGATCCAAGTCCGTATTTTCTCATTTTCCTTTAGAAGACTTTAAATTTAAAATCAAATAACAAAATTAGATATTTCGATTTGGATTCAGCTTTGTTACGTCAATAATAAGAATAATATGGGAATTAATTTTATGCATTGGTGTTTACTATTCATTCCTACTGGCAGTTATATGGGTATTGATGTCGTGAAACCCATTTCTGACTGTTTTTGCTCATTTTCTTTTATAAATATTTTTTTGCAATTTTGAAATATCAATTTCTTTATAAAAGTAACCAGCTAGTATACCAACTGTTTAGTGTCTCATAATTTTTCTTCAGTATGGTAATAATAATTGGCACTATAGGAGACACTATCAGCATTATGGCGGAATATAATTTCGTAACTTCAGTGAACAATCTACCAGACTACGTAAACCTGTTAAGCACATAAAATAAACATGATGCACAGCCCATAGTTACAGCCGGCACGATTTATTGTCTCCGGAAACCGCAATTCTGGCATGGCCTACCGGAAGTAGAACAATTGTCTTGGAGCACGTCAGGCTATGTAATTACAATTAACCCTTTCATCGCGAGGACTGTCTTTAAACGTCAGAAACTGACGTCTATAGACGTCAGTTTCTGACGTCTAAAGACGGTCCCCGCACTGGAAGAATAACATATTTATAATGGCCGTAGACCTATATCATAAGTATTCAAATAAAGCGGAAAGAACTGACTAAGACAATAATATGATAATTTGAAATTGGAAAAAAACATTTGGTCTCTTGGTTTGTATAAAAATATTTCAGTGTTGTAAGGTTTAAGGTGTGGCCTTCACTCTAACGCTTATTACCGTGTAATTGCTAATGAAATATCCAATTTCAGATGAATTTCGAAATTGAATTACTTCACAAAATGAGTTCATGTACGCTATTGACCCTATAGCGCAAATTCCTCTGATCATTCATTAATTCTACTGGAGCCCATAACACCTCTATATCTTTGAGAAAAATGCATTATTTGAGGATTAAACGCACACGTTTCACCTCCAATAAAAAGTTATTTGGTGGTGCAGTACGAACGATTAAAATTATTATGGTAGTTCTTAACACTCCAAAGGTGGGACATTATTTGGAGGCTGCAGTTTGCAGCGTCTTGCCATCCCAGCCGACACGAGACGTTGAACCAATGCTGTTTTAATGTTGGCCCATCGTCTGCGACGCTGGCCCAACATTAAAACAATATTGGCTCGACGTCTCGTGCTTGCCGGAATGCACCGTGTTTTGGGTGAGTTAGATCAGAGATGCTCATGGTCAGCTAATAACATACTCTGTTATCAGGTTATGGATCTACGGTCATTATACATTTGTAATTCGTTCAGTGCGGGGATCGACTTGGGAGTAAAAATCTGACGTCCATAGATGTCCGATTCTGAAATCTAAAGTTGATCCCCGCACTGAAAGGGTTAAAAGTGCTTTAAACCGTCTATATATACGAGCCTAGATAGACAAGGGTTAAAATACGGACTGTTGATTTTGATATTCCTTTAATTGATTTGAATTTGGGTCTAGATTTGGCTCGCTGTCCTAATTGGAGGTTCGTCTTGAATCATAACCCGGAACATGGTGGAGAGCTAATAATATTTTATTACCATTTTCTGGCCCCTAATCGGAAAATACACATACCTAAATGATCATAACGGAGGGGGGATAGGTATGTGGGGGTTTCCCCGGACATACTTACACGGGCTTGACAGGGACGTAGTCAGGGAGGCTTTGGGACGTACCCCCCCCCCCACATAATTTTTTTCACGGATTAAAAAATAACACTCGAAAATGAAAAAATAAACTTTCAAACAGTTCTGAGTTTATCTTAGCCAATCTAAAACTCCTTCAGCTTCGGGAACCTTCAGCGGTCCCCAGACCCCCTGCCCCTTCGCCCCACCCCCTCAATCTTTTTCTGGATACGCCCCTGTTATGTAGCGTGATCATTACAGGCTAGAAAAAACAACGTTTTCTATATTGTCATTTCCACGGATTTTTGCAAATATATTTTCACAAAGTACCGTTTTTCATTTAACAGTGGTAATACATATTTATGTGTACATTTGTACAATTAATTCATTTTTAATTATACTATTATTAGCAGAAATTGCAACATAGAGTAAAAATTCAAAAGCCATTTAAAGTTAGTGTATACAATTCTTGATTTCGGGGCTATCAAAGTAAAAAGAAAATCTCAAGGTGGTTTGCCTATATAAAAACCCTCCCAGCAAACAGTACAGGTTGACTCAATGCTGGTTCAATGTTGGCCCGACGTCGAAGACGGTGGTCCAGCATTGAACCAACATTGTTCAACGTATCATTTTTGCAGGGCTGTCATAAAACAAACATAAAATTGTGCACAACTGACCATTATCAAGTGTAGATCTATGCATTTCTATGACTTCACAGCAAATAATGTAAGGTTGACCCAATACCTATGGGCTGGTAGACTATAATAGTGTAAGGTTGATCCATTACCTCTGGGCTGGTAGGCTATAATAGTGTAAGGTTGACCCATCATCTCTATGCTGGTAAGTTAGGATAGTGTAAGGTTGACCCATTACCTCTGTGCTGTTAAAGCTGCATAACTGTTTTGCTTATTTTAATCAAAAGATCAATCCATGGAGAATGGTGTTTTATTATTTTATTTTACTGCTCCGGTTATTAAGGATTTAAGTTTGTTGTTTTTTGATATTGTTGCCCCACCAAAACAAAGACCTGATCACAGAGGAGTAAGACACATTGTCTGTATAACCAGGACATTAAAAGTACCAAGTGGCAGATAACGGTCATCATTAAAAAAAGAGTGGAAAACTTTTAAAATTATTCTTATTTTTTAAGTGATCATAGATACATTTCACAGTACAAAGTGTATTGTCTCATGTCAGTTAGACATATCTAGTAGTTATTACTTTGTGTGATATCGGTGATATCTGCATATAATGTCATGTTTAATTTCGGTACCGGTATAGAGAATGTCACTCAATTGAAAAAGAGGACCCTGTTTTAGTATGGTGCTTTTAAGTGTGGGCCAGCATTTAAGCCTTTGGCCCGCCATTAAGACGCTCTCCCCCGACCGTGAGAAATCGCAGTCCAATTACACCAAATTCAGTGATGTAAATCCATTCTCCACACATAGATGGCGCTCAGGTAAACCCCCGCTGCAATCTCTGAGGTCAGAATGATGTAAATCATCTTTTTTTGCGCAGTCTTTTATTTGATACCTCACGGGCATTTCAAAACATAGTGGCAATGCTATGAGTGAATTCAAAGTGAATTTTGAATGACAAGAGAAACACGATCTATAGTGACTATGCTATTCGAGAATATAAGACTATTTTATTTCATCGTTAGTCATCACATACAGTTATATAAATAGAGAAATGGGTAAAATAAAATAATTGTAAAAAAAGCAGCCTTTACGGTACCAGTAGCTGAGTTCCTAGCAAACAAGAGGCATTCAACCATTTATGGGTCAATGTTGTACCAGCGTCATAAAAGCTTGACCAACATTGAGCCATCAATGAGTCAGTGACTCGTGCCTGCTGAGTTATTATAGGGGCTGACCTAGTCTTAAGACACCAACTGGTGGTTTGTGTGAACTTGGCAGCCAACACGAGGCATTGGTCCGATGTCAAACTAATTCGGGCCATCGTCTACGGCTCTGGCCCAGCGTTAGACCAATGCGGCTCAACGTTTCGTGTTTGTTATTAAGGGGTTTGATGTTGGTCTAATGTAACATTATATTGGCCCACAATTAACCACTATTAGTATTACGTACATATTGTACACAGACGGACCGATTTACCACACCACATAACTTGATGGTGTATCACGTTGTGATCTAATCCAGCTACATTTACATCGATTTTGTCCATTTATAAAGCCTTTAAAAATATATGAATGATTGTGTTGAACATTTCAGGTTATTTCGGTTGAAATAAACAAAACAGTTATGCAGCTTTAAGCTATAATAATGTAAGGTTTTACAACAGGATCTCCCCCATCCGTCCAGCTTAGAACTCAGAACCGTTATCAATTGCGAAATAGATCAGACCTCAGTCAATTCCACACACGAACTGAAACTTTTCGAAATTCTTTTTTCCCATCCACAGCTAACAATTGGAACTCCACAGACGAGACAATTAAAAATATAGATGATCGCAATAACCTTAAATCATATTTATATCGCAGTTTACCCAACAAAATATCCTATTTTTACATGTATTCAAGACGCATTAACATTACATTAGCTAGAATTAGAATGCAGCAATTGTCCCTGTGGAGTAATAGAAACCCCTGAACATTATTTTTTTGACTGTCCACTGCACCACATTGCTAGGGACGAGCTTACAGCTGAACTGTTTCAACTTCAATTAACCCCCACTCTAAACACTGTTCTTTTTGGTGATGCTCCCTCGGGCAACTTACCAGAATTGGTTATTGCAGTCGAAAAATTTATAACCACAACCCAGAGATTTACACTAACTATGGTAAATTTACCGGACTGAAGGTGTTTTCTTCACCCTACTTTTCCTTGTTGCTGACATTATTGTCAGGATCTAATTGTGCTTTAATACCTTAGTCCTTGCCCTGTGTACCACTTATAAATTCATTTGGTGGGATCTCCCTGTCAGCTGTCGAACAAAAGCTTTGCACTAGGATCCTTCTTATCGATTGCCACGACACAGACATCACCGGTCATCAGTAGCCATGTAGCAAGAGAAACCTTGGTATTACATTTTTGTATTTGTTTCGATTGCAAAATAAAATATGTTTATACAAAAAAAAAAGGTTGACCCAATACCTCTGTGCTGATAAGTTATAATAGTGTAAGATTGACCAATCACCTCTGTGCTGGTAGGCTATATTAGTGTAAGGTTGACCCATTATCTCTGGGCTGGTTAGTTATAAAAGTGTAAGGTTGACTCCATGCCACTGTGCTGGTAGGCTATAATTGTATTGTATATTTTTATTATAGTGACATGTACAAACAGATCCAATGACAATATAAATATGTTCACAATATAGTACCCAGCCCATTTGGGTTTATAAGTCACTCCTAAATGTATGTAGTAAAAAAGAACATATATGCTGAACGAAACAGCCAAAATCAACATTATTACACGATATTGTAAATCCCAGCAAACACCAGGATCGACCCAATGTTGTAGCAGTGCCGGGACAGCGCGAAGACATGGACCAGCACTGAACCAACACAGATTGGATACCCCCTAGCAAACATGGGACACCAGTCCAACGCCGGACCAATGCGTGCCCACCGTCCTCTACGCTGGCCCAACATCGGTCCAAACACCGGGCGGACGTCCTGCGTCCGCTGGACTGTATTCGCTTGAACCAAATATAATCATCGGTACCGTTAGGTACAAAAGAGTCATATCTGTCACTATACATAGTGACAGATATGACCCCAATACCGAAAAGAAAAATAATATAATACAAAACTACGTTATATATAAGTTATTGTTATTACATGCCACATATCACCTGTTATACCTATTATCGGTACGCCTATCCCATGCCTGACAAATAAGAGTACCTAGAAATCTGTAATTAGTTGACATTATCAGTTCAAATTTATCAGACATTGTGGCATTTACGGGAAAAATTTATTTTTTATTCATAACGTGTCTCAAATCATTATATAAAGGGCATTCATATATAAAGTGAACCTCACTTTAATTTCTACCACAACAATATTGCAATTTAATTTGACATAGTCTGTCTTCGGGGCTAACCCCTCTGAAACGTCCTACTTCAATTTCTAATGGTAAAATTCCCAGTCGTATTTGTGAAATTAGTGAACGTGCTTTCTTTGACATGACTTTAGATAAATATTATTCTTCTTTAAACAAGTATAATAGTGTAAGGTTGACCCATTACCTCTGGGCTGCTAAGCTATTACATTGTATAGTGTAAGGTTGACACAAAGCCCCTAGACTTGTAGGCCTCATGATGTAAGGTTGACCCATTACCTCTGTGCTGGTAGGATATAATAGTGTAAGGTTGACCCATTACCTCTGTGCCGAAAGGCTATAATAGTGTAAGGTTGACCCATTACCTCTGTGCTAGTAAGTTATAATAGTGTAAGGTTGATCCGTTACCTCTGTGCTGGTGAGTTATATTAGTGTAAGGTTGACCCATTACCTCTGTGCTGGTGAGTTATATTAGTGTAAGATTGACCCATTACCTCTGGGCTGCTAGGCTATAATAGTGTAAGGTTTACCCAATGCATCTGCCTGCTAGGCTCTAATAATGTTGGGCCACCGTCTGCGAACATGGGCCAACAATGCTAAGAGAAGTGCTTACCACTCCTTAAAATTATGTTTCCCTCTTTTGAAGCTGGTATTATCGGCGCAACTCTCACCTTCATGAATGCTTTACCATTTATTGTGCTGTCATGCAAACCAAAAGCCAGTACCTCCTTACATTTCAAGTGAATAGTTACTGTCTTTACTTTTGCAGTATTGGTTGGACTGAGGTTTGTGAAAGAATGTGACCCACTTATTCTCCGCCTTTAGACATTAGAATCTGACGTCCATATTCTGACGTCTAAAGTTGGTCTCAATCAGTATCGGATACACTTTGGGTCAATATCGGTGCCTCAACATTAATCCTAAAAATATTATGGAATATTTTTTGTATAACTATGGAGACAAAAGTGTGGGGGGGGGGGGGGGGTAATTTGAAATCATCATAAATATCTTAGCTATCTCTTCCTGCTTCAATTGAATACATGTCTACGTTTTGGGTCTACGATCAATATAAATATATTAAAGCTGCATAACTGTTTTGTTTATTTCGATAAAAATAACCTAAAAAATTAAAAACAATCATTCATATTGTCTTAAAGGCCTTATAAATGAACTAAAACTGGGTAAATGTAGCGGAATTAGTTCACCATGCTATACACCATCAAGTATTATGAAGTAGTGAGTCGGTTTGTGTACAATATGTATGTAATAGTGGTAAGGTTATGGGCCAATATAATGTTACATTGGCCAACACCAAACCGCCTTAATAATAGCAAAAACCAGACGTTGAGCTGAATCAGTATAATGTTGGGCCAGTACCGCAGACGATGGGCGCAGACGATGGGCCGGCATTAGTCTGCCATTGGATCAATGCCTCGTGTTAGCCGAGATACATAGCCCACATAGCCAGCCCCAGACGTCCTGAGACTAGGTAAAAAAAACTGTTGGAAATCGGTTACAGTAAAGTCTGATGTTTTATTTATTATTTTATTTTTCCGCATATCGCTATTCATATCACTGTATGTGATGATTTATGATAAAAAAAAATAAAGTCTGATATTGTCTAGTAGCATTTTGACTATATTTTCAAATGCCCATGAGATACTGATTGAAAAAATGCAAATGTTTTTCAAGAAAATCACGAAAATCAAAAGAGCGAAAAAGATGATTTACATCACTGAATTAACGACGACAATTCCGCGACAATTTCCCACGGACTAGGGAGAGCGTTTTAATGGTGGGCCAAAGGCTCAAATGCTGGCCCACATTTAAAAGCACCAAGCAAAAATATAGTACTATTTTTCAAGTGAGGGACATTCTCCATACCGGTACCGAAATTAAACATGACATTATATGCATATATCACCCATATCACACAAAGTAATAACTCCTAGATAAGTCTAAATGACATGAGATAATACACTTTTAACTGTTAAATGTATCTATGATCACTTAAAAAATAAGAATAAAATTAAAAGTCTTCCACTTTTTTTCAATCATGTTCGGTATCTGCCACTTGGTACTTTTAATGTCCTGATTATACAAACAGTGTGTCTTACTCCGCTGTGATCAGGTCTGTTTTAGTGGGGAAACAATATTTAAAAACAACAAACTTAAATCATTAATAACTCACTAACCGGGGGAGTGAAATAAAAAAATAAAACACCATTCTCCATGGATTAATCTTTCGAATAAAATAAACAAAACAGTTATGCAGCTTTAATTATTTCAGCATGGGGGCCTCTTTATGCGTCAGAATCTGACGTATACAGACGTCAGATTCTGGGGTATAAAGACAGTCCCCGCGCTGAAAGAGTAATCCAAAATTCTAAAAATGATCTCAGCCTAACTTTCTGTCAATGTCATTAGAAAAAGTTAAGATAATCTTTGTTTTGCAAATCAAACTGGGATGGGCCCATGTCATATCATTTCACCCCACCCGACTTACTCTCCATTTGAAAACAGTGAATAATGTCACGACTGTATACATATAGTATTGTTTATTAGTGGAACATTATTTACATGGGTAAATGTAGCGGAATTAGTTCACAATGCGATACACCATCAAGTATTATCAAAAATGTACAATAAGATGGTCGACTTACAGATTTCACCATACAAATGCGTGTAATACATTGTGCAGTGCTGTCCCCTTTTAACGGGAGTTGGAACTATGCTTTGGCAAGTGTATCATCATATAAAACAAGTGATAATTTCACCACTTTAGCCTCTAAATAAAAATATAATGTTTTTCTAGGTTTGACGGTTATGACAATATCTCTACAATATTTATTTTTGCAACGAAAATAACTGCTAATATAGCAGAAAAGTCATGTTATATTATCATACAAATTTTAGAGATTTAAATGTCTTCATTTAAATAACAGAAGAGCTGTGTACAGAAAGTTTACAAATATGTGGGCACAGAACGGGAAGGGAGTGACGATATGTCGTCAAGCATAGCGACCACAAAGGAGATCAGGGCAAAACATTGGTAACAACCATAACTTGGCAGAAGTGTCTTTCAATTCAAACTTTTTTATATTTAAACGAATATATTTAGCACACAAAAGCAATATTATAAATTTTATAATATGTAACCCTTCTCTCTCGGACCACTGCCATCAATGTCACTGAGGACTGGAGCGTTAGCAGTATATTGATATCTTGAAAACAAGACACGTTCATTTTTATGACACAATTTATTTATAGTTGAATTTTAATAATTTTCTACTACTCCTGCCGTTACTGGTAATAAGGTGTTCATTGTTTTCCCGCGGTACATGGTGTAGCCAAATGGGGACATAAATATGTAAAATTAACGTGAAACATTCACAACTTGCACGTGATTTAGTGTCTTTGATGAACGTAATAATTTGATCTCTGTTGTGACTCCTATATAGAATGTGTCCAGGTATATTTCCGAAAATTCGTTCATTTTAACCAATTAATTGTATTAAGTTTTGACGTGGAACAAAAGCCACACACCTTGAATATTCAAATATTGCTTCTTAGACAGAAATGTATGCAATTTTTTATTGGCATCAAAATTACTTTACCTGCAGATTGAGACACTTTGGACCAAAGATATCCACTGATATATATACAAGAATATTCTCCTCTTCAATGGTAATACCCATTTGTAGCGTAAAAGATTTCAGCATTGAATAAGCTAATTCTGTTACAGAATCGCTCAGATCAGGTGAATCAGCAGTATCCTGGTAACAGTAACATGCTTTATATCAACAAAATATTTCTGTTCAGGTATATTCCGAATGATAAACATGACAAATGATCCGTGTCATTAGACTATAATATATAGTAATATTATGTTTTCCTTTGCCCTATCTTGGTTTTCTTTGCCCGTATCCACCCTTGCACACAACGTCACCTGCCAGCAAATACGAGAAGATGAACTAATGATGGTATAATGCTGGACCAGCATTACAAGCCTTGGACCAGCATCACAATATAATTGAGTCGACGTCTCGTGTTAGCTGGGCGTCGCCTGTTGTTTGTAAACAATGAATATGCATACTTGTTTATACGGGCGCATCAACCCCTGAGGTACTAAAGGGAAGAAGACAATTAAAAAGTATTGATAACTAACCAACAAATTATTGGATAAAAAATAGAAGTAAACCTCCCTCAATACTTTTTTTTCTGATTTTTATGATGTAAGGTATGTTTTGTTTTTAATAGGATCAATGTCATAATTACTCGTCGTAATATGGTAAAATCATACTTGATAGATGGTAAAAGCATTAGTTCCAACTCCCAATACCGGGGAACAGCACTGAGAGCGATTTCACGTTTTGGGGAGAGTTGACTATCTTATTGTACAGGGTCTTTGGTATTATGGAGTAGTGAGTCGGTTTGTGTACAATACGTATGTAATAGTGGTAAGGTTATGGGCCAATATAATGCTACATTGGCCAACACCAAACCGCCTTAATAATAGCAAACACCAGACATTGAGCTGAATCAGCATAATGTTGGGCCAGTACCGCAGACAATGGACCGGCATTAGTCTGCCATTAGATCAATGCCTCGTGTTAGCCCAGATACATAGCCCACATAGCCAGCGGTAGACGTCCTGAGACTAGGTCAAAAAAACTGTTGGAAATCGGTTACAGTAAAGTCTGATGTTTTATTTATTATTTTGTTTTACCGCATATCGCTATTTATATCACTGTATGTGATGATTTACGATAAAATAAAATAAAGTCTGATATTGTCTAGTAGCATTTTGACTATATTTTCAAATGCCCATGAGATACTGAATAAAAAAATGCAAATGTTTTTCAAGAAAATCACGAAAATCAAAAGAGCGAAAAAGATGATTCACATAACTGAATTAATGACGACAATTCCGCTACAATTTCCCACGGACTGGGGTGAGCGTTTTAATGGTGGGCCAATGGCTCAAATGCTGGCCCACACTTAAAAGCACCAAACAAAAATAACGTACTATTTTTCAAGTGAGGGACATTCTCCATACCGGTACCGAAATTAAACATGACATTATATGCATATATCACCCATATCACACATAATAACTCCTAGATAAGTCTAAATGACATGAGATAATACACTTTTTACTGCTAAATGTATCTATGATCACTTAAAAAATAAGAATAAAATTAAAAGTCTTCCACTTTTTTTTCAATCATGTTCGGTATCTGGCACTTGGTACTTTTAATGTCCTGATTATACAAACAGTGTGTCTTACTCCGCTGTGATCAGGTCTGTTTTAGTGGGGAAACAATATTTAAAAACAACAAACTTAAATCCTTAATAACTCACTAACCGTGGGAGTGAAATAAAAAAAATAAAACACCATTCTCCATGGATTAATCTTTTGAATAAAATAAACAAAACAGTTATGCAGCTTTAATTATTTCAGCATGGGGCCCTCTTTATGCGTCAGAATCTGACGTATACAGACGTCAGATTCTGGAGTATAAAGACAGTTCCCGCGCTGAAAGAGTAATCCAAAATTCTAAAAATGATCTCAGCCTAACTTTCTGTCAATGTCATTAGAAAAAGTTAAGATAATCTTTGTTTTGCAAATCAAACTGGGATGGGCCCATGTCATATCATTTCACCCCACCCGACTTACTCTCCATTTGAAAACAGTGAATAATGTCACGACTGTATACATATAGTATTGTTTATTAGTGGAACATTATTTACAGGGGTAAATGTAGCGGAATTAGTTCACCATGCGATACACCATCAAGTATTATCAAAGACCCTGTACAATAAGATGGTCGACTTACAGATTTCACCATACAAATGCATGTAATACATTGTGCAGTGCTGTCCCCTTTTAACGGGAGTTGGAACTATGCTTTGGCAAGTGTATCATCATATAAAACAAGTGATAATTTCACCACTTTAGCCTCTAAATAAAAATATAATGTTTTTCTAGGTTTGACGGTTATGACAATATCTCTACAATATTTATTTTTGCAACGAAAATAACTGCTAATATAGCAGAAAAGTCATGTTATATTATCATACAAATTTTAGAGATTTAAATGTCTTCATTTAAATAACAGAAGAGCTGTGTACAGAAAGTTTACAAATATGTGGGCACAGAACGGGAGGGGAGTGACGATATGTCGTCAAGCATAGCGACCACAAAGGAGATCAGGGCAAAACATTGGTAACAACCATAACTTGGCAGACGTGTCTTTCAATTCAAACTTTTTATATTTAAACAAATATATTTAGAACACAAAAGCAATATTATAAATTTTATAATATGTAAGCCTTCTCTCTCGGACCACTGCCATCAATGTCACTGAGGACTGGAGCGTTAGCAGTATATTGATATCTTGAAAACAAGACACGTTCATTTTTATGACACAATTTATTTATAGTTGAATTTTAATAATTTTCTACTACTCCTGCCGTTACTGGTAATAAGGTGTTCATTGTTTTCCTGCGTTACATGGTGTAGCCAAATGGGGACATAAATATGTAAAATTAACGTGAAACATTCACAACTTGCACGTGATTTAGTGTCTTTGATGAACGTAATAATTTGATCTCTGTTGTGACTCCTATATGGAATGTGTTCAGGTATATTTCCGAAAATTCGTTCATTTTAACCAATTAATTGTATTAAGTTTTGACGTGGAACAAAAGCCACACACCTTGAATATTCAAATATTGCTTCTTAGACAGAAATGTATGCAATTTTTTATTGGCATCAAAATTACTTTACCTGCAGATCGAGACACTTTGGACCAAAGATATCCACTGATATATATACAAGAATATTCTCCTCCTCAATGGTAATACCCATTTGTAGCGTGAAAGATTTCAGCATTGAATAAGCTAATTCTGTTACAGAATCGCTCAGATCAGGTGAATCAGCAGTAACAGTAATATGCTTTATATCAACAAAATATTTCTGTTCAGGTATATTCCGAATGATAAACATGACAAATGATTTGTGTCATTAGACTATAATATATAGTAATATTATGTTTTCCTTTGCCCTATCTTGGTTTTCTTTGCCCGTATCTACCCTTGCACACAACGTCACCTGCCAGCAAATACGAGAAGATGAACTAATGATGGTATAATGCTGGACCAGCATTACAAGCCTTGGACCAGCATCACACTATAATTGAGTCGACGTCTCCTGTTAGCTGGGCATCACCTGTTGTTTGTAAACAATGAATATGCATACTTGTTTATACGGGCGCATCAACCCCTGAGGTACCAAAGGGAAAAAGACAATTAAAAAGTATTGATAACTAACGAACAAATTATTGGATAAAAAATAGAAGTAAACCTCCCTCAATACTTCTTTTTCTGATTTTTATGATGTAAGGTATGTTTTGTTTTTAATAGGATCAATGTCATAATTACTCGTCGTAATATGGTAAAATCATACTTGATAGATGGTAAAAGCATTAGTTCCAACTCCCAATACCGGGGGACAGCACTGAGAGCGATTTCACGTTTTGGGGAGAGTTGACTATCTTATTGTACAGGGTCTTTGGTATTATGGAGTAGTGAGTCGGTTTGTGTACAATACGTATGTAATAGTGGTAAGGTTATGGGCCAATATAATGTTACATTGGCCAACACCAAACCGCCTTAATAATAGCAAACACCAGACATTGAGCTGAATCAGCATAATGTTGGGCCAGTACCGCAGACAATGGACCGGCATTAGTCTGCCATTAGATCAATGCCTCGTGTTAGCCCAGATACATAGCCCACATAGCCAGCGGTAGACGTCCTGAGACTAGGTCAAAAAAACTGTTGGAAATCGGTTACAGTAAAGTCTGATGTTTTATTTATTATTTTGTTTTACCGCATATCGCTATTTATATCACTGTATGTGATGATTTACGATAAAATAAAATAAAGTCTGATATTGTCTAGTAGCATTTTGACTATATTTTCAAATGCCCATGAGATACTGAATAAAAAAATGCAAATGTTTTTCAAGAAAATCACGAAAATCAAAAGAGCGAAAAAGATGATTCACAGAACTGAATTAACGACGACAAGTCCGCGACAATTTCCCACGGACTGGGAAGAGCGCCTTAATGGTGGGCCAAAGGCTCAAATGCTGGCCCACACTTAAAAGCATCAAACAAAAATATAGTACTATTTTTCAAGTGAGTGACATTTTCCTTACTGGTACCGAAATTAAACATGACATTATATGCATATATCACCCATATCACACAAAGTAATAACTGCTAGATATATCTAAATGACATGAGATAATAAAACTTTTTACTGTGAAATGTATCTATGATCACTTAAAAAAAAAGAATACAATTAAAAGTCTTCCACTTTTTTTCAATCATGTTCGGTATCTGCCAATTGGTACTTTTAATGTCCTGATTATACAAACAGTGTGTCTTACTCCGCTGTGATCAGGTCTGTTTTGGTGGGGCAACAATATTTAAAAACAACAAACTTAAATCCCTAATAACACACTAACCGGGGGAGTGAAATAAAAAAATAAAACACCATTCTCCATGGATTAATCTTTTGAATGAAATAAACAAAACAGCTATGCAGCTTTAAATTGTGTCCTGTTTTCAAAGAATTTTAATAATAAATACATCAGTCAAAATGTAAAAAAATATGTACTGAATATTCAGTGCAACGCATTTCTATCATTATTGAGTAAAACCATAGGCCTACATCATTTTTATAAAACACACTTCTCTTTTATTTGACGTTTAAATTAAATAATTGTATTAGACTGTCACTAGCTACAAGTTAAATTATATAAAAGTGACCTTTTATCTGTAGAGTATACATATTAAAGACAAGTAATTGACCCTTCTGGAGGATTGACTAAAAACCATATGAAAGAGTCTAAAAACAGGCATTGCAGTGTACGAAATTATAAGAAAGACTAACCCTCACAACGGTAAAATAATTTTCTGGATTTTTTCAACTTGAAATCATCCTAAATGTCTTAGTTAGCTCATTCCGCTTCATTTGAATACCTATATTACGGCTATTGTAAATATTTTACTTTTTCAGAGCGGGAACCGACTTTAGCCGTCAGAATCTGACGTCTATAGACGTCAGATTCTGACGTCTAAAGTCGGTCTCGCGCTGATAGAGCTAAAGTAAACCTCATACTTGTGCTTCCTCTCCTGCAGAACAGATGAGGCAAGCATGCGACAGCTCACTGAGGAGCTAGTATACTGTCCGACTCAATTGTTGTTAACCCTTTAGGCGCTGCATTGCTTTTTAAAATTGTTCTATTATTATTATTTGACATGTTTTCATTTATTTGAAACTGCCATTACAGGCGCAATTCCCATCGTCAAATTCATGCATTAAAAAATATCCCTACTTAAAAATGTTGACACGTAGGCCTATATATCGTCGCCTCGGAGCTAAAGGATCCTATCTGCCACTCTGACGAGTGTCAGATAGGATCCTTTAGCTCCGAGGCGACGATATATACAGTTGGTAGTGTATTTACGATCTGCACTTGATAAATTCACATCAACATTTGTGTTTCAAAACTTTTAAAACCCTGATACCGAAAGGGTCCTAATGATGCACATATATATATAAAGCTAGAAAAGTATGTTCTGGGAACCATGAGAATCCACGACAACAGTGTATAATATTGAAAATGGTCAGCCAAACCGAAGTGAAGTGGAAAGGCCTCACTCTGGAGGAGCCGCCTACGTCATCACGGTGCCCCTTGTAGCATAAATATACAATCAAATATAGAGTCCCCCATATAGTTTGACTCAACAAGAACCTCTCCAGACGATAATGATCATAATAATAATACGGTGATTAATGTATACAGTCTCCGCCCGAGCAAATAATGCTTTCTACGAAGCCCAACGAACGTCAGCAAAACCGGATTGTGATTGGGGACAAACCTGGCCACTATTTTAATTAAGACAGGCAAATTGATCATATGAGGCTCCGCGTGGTGTTGATTGATAAATAAGGCTTGTTGAGAGCCAAGTGTGAAGCTTCGATACATGAGTCCCTTTCACTGCGGGCGACGCTTTTAAACGCAGTAACCCTTGCGTAACCCTTACAACGCTGAAATATTTATAAGCCATGAAGATCAAATAGGTTTTTTCAATTAGAAATCAACAGAAATGTCTTAGTTAGCTCTTTCCGCTTCATTTGAATACCTATGTTATGGGTCTACGGCCATTGTAAATTCATATTGGTCATCATCTGACTTCTATTGACGTCAGATTCTGACATCTAAAGACGGTCCCCGCGCTGAAAGGGTAAATCACAGTGAAATATGCGGTAAAACTCACGAAATTTGAAGGTGCAGATATGAAATGAAAAATAAATTGCTGATTATAACTGGTAGGCCTACATATCGTCGCCTCGGAGCTAAAGGATCCTATCTGCCACTCTGACGAGTGTCAGATAGGATCCTTTAGCTCCGAGGCGACGATATGTCAAGTATAGTGGACTTATCATGCAATTGAAAACGAGTAAATAACAGCCTTCATTGATGCACAGATCTACACCCTTTAAGCGTGGGCATCGTCTTTAGATGGCAGAATCTGATGTTTCAAGTCGATCCCTGATTGAAAAGAATAAAAAAATATTATGGTCGCAGACCCATAACATAGATATTCAAATGAAGAGGTAAGAGCTTTTATGATGATTTCAAATTGAAATAAAACCCTGTGGTCTCCATGGTTTATACAGAAATATTTCAGCGTTGTAAGGGTTTATGTTATGTGTGTAGTCACGGCTATTATGTGTCACGGTGTAAGAGCTGTGTGATTAGATATCTGATTGCTCTTATCCGCGTGTTTATCTAATTTATTTGACATTTTATTTTATATAAATCATGGACAGTGCACGTGTCTTGCTAACGTTATTTGTGGTCTAAACCTACCAGCTCGAGACTATTCACAACTCTGATAATGAACTTTTTTAACTGGCAATTCAACATTTTACAATTATAGATTTTAAGTGTTTTAATCACCATAATCTGCAATAATTAAAAATGAATAGTTTAATACTGTAGGAATAAAACGTGATTTAATCACCACAAACTAAAACATGTGAACATAAATACTTTAAATCTATATGACTCAGCATGCAAGTTCATTCTGCGACGTGTTAATTCTGGGCCAGCGTCGCCGATGCCGACCAATAATCAACCCGGTACAGTACCAATATTTCATTAGATAAATATTTCACGTCATGTTAGCTTGGCAGATACGTAGCCCTGACGTATAGCACTGTCACATGACATGTTTTTTACCAACAGAAGTGTCTCGCTACAGAGACTAAAAACTCTGTAATTGCTGAATTACTCACTCGCTAACTTTTTCAGTCCTTTGAACTTACGTTTTTGACGCAATTACCATCTTTAACCTCTAAAGCGCTGAAATATTTTTCAATAGACCATGTCGGCCAAAGGGTTTATTTCAATTTGAAATCATCATATATGTATTAGTTCATTCCGCTTTATTTGAATACCTATGTTATGGGTCTACGGAGATTAGCAATATTTTATTCTTTCAGTGCGGCGGGGATCGACTTTAGACGTCAAAATCTGACGTCTATTATAGACGTCGGATTCTGAAGTCTTAAGTCGATCCCCGCACTGAAAGGGGTAAAACTAAGTTATGTATCAACGTTATCTGCCAGTTAGTCCAGTAATTTTAGGCATTTTCAGGGGTAAAGATGGAAAAAAATAATATAAAGCTGAAAATTTCAGAAGTTGTTCAGATGGTCATCCTTAATGACCTGTAAAAATTCCCAAAGTTCCCCAGGAGCGGAACATGTTTTTTTTCGCGAAAATCCAAAATGGCCGCCAGAGGACATTCAAAAATTGTAACATACGAAGAATTTAACATAAATTCCTTTGTAATACCTCTTTTTCATATAATTTTTCACGGGGAACTCATTTCAGGTCTTCTTTTTAAGTTTTAAAGCCTCATTTGTGTTTTGTTAGCAAAAATCCAGAATGGCCGCCTGATACAATACTGAAATTAAAACTTATGAAGAAATTCTAATATATTCCTTTGTGATATATTTTTTCTGCATAATTTTTCACAAGAAACCTCATTTTGATCCTATTTTAACATTGTAAAGCTGCTTCTGTCATTGCACAGTTCAAAATGGCCGCCATTGAGGAGAAAGAACAATTTCAGAAATTATGTCAGTTTTTGTTTGGAAAGATAGTGGCAGTAAAAAGTATTTCTGGGATCAATGGTGTTTATGCTATGTAGTTTAGTGCAGTAAATTGTCCTCGGTTCTGCTCCAGCCTTGCATGTGATAATAATAATTATAGATTAAGATGCATGAAATTATTACGGTGACAACAGCGTGCGTTGTACCATTGTGCATGTCACAACAACTTACCACACCAAGACGGCTTAACGTGTCCCTGGTATTACTAATTTTATTTTTCAGCACTAAAAATCCTTTAACAATTCAGTATATGTTCAAAGGTAAGATTTATTAAATTAAATAATCTATGTAAATTTGTATCTGTTATTACTCAATATACATGTACTTTGATTTTGACATTCATAACAGATACACGGGAAACAGGGACACAATAAACATAACTCACAAAAAAATCAATTTATCGAACGAGACAAATCAATTACATCCAAAGCAGATATCAATCAGATATGAAAAAAAAAACAGATTGAGATTGGAAGCAAGAAATTGGAGTGCATTTTTGCGGACATGTGTTCAGTGTGGAGACTGACAAGTATATCTGTTGAACGGGTCAGTTTAATAGCAGACATCTTAAAAAATATCGGGCATTGTATGGAGAAAAATACTATGTTATAATTAAACACAGTCAGGCTTATCTAACGAATAACTGCCATATAAATTTAGATGCACTAAAAGAACTTTCATAATATAATAATCGATATTATTTTTTGTGATGGTTATTTTTTAGTTTGACTGGTTTGTTGATTTTTTGTCAAAATATAGAAACAAAAATGTAGCAATTTAAAAATTGTAAACATGTTAAACAATATCAAATAAAAACTAAACAATCGTATGAGTAACATTAATTCTCACAGTACCCTCAGGTGCATACACAGACCAATTTTTGTGCCGTTATCACCATTGATGAATTGATATTACACGTTTTTAGGATATAGACCTTATTTCAAGTGAATATTGTTTTTCGTTGCTTTCTGCACAATCATGGCAATATCGCGAAAGAAGGAAGGGACTACAGTACTGATTTCACAAAATGAGACAGATTTTTCATCAGTGGCTGGCCTGCGTTAACGCGGGCCAGCCCGTCATTAGCCCGGGCGCAAGCCCGGCGAGACAGGCGCAGAATTGGTTGCGCCCAGCGCATGAAATGGGCTCGAGCCCCCACACGGTTCGGGCCAGGAAAATATACCCGCCCAAATCCTACTTGGGCTTGCACCCAGTATACTGTGTGGCGGCTAACATGGATGCTCTGAACCATGTGTCATCTCGCCGGGCTGGCCAGGCTCGCTCTGGGCAAGACAGGGCGCGCTCAGCTTGACCACATTCAGCATCATCTAAACAGCTCTGAGTTGATCTAAACGTGCAATAATTGAGTGTCCGTACGCGTATACATCTAGACCTGTTGCAGTCCTCATTTATTTCTGCTTAGCCATTTAGCATTTAGCCTTTAGCATTTAGACATTATCTTTAGTATCGGAAAAGCAGTTCAGTGTATAAATTCAGAAAATGGGTGGTTTTATGAAGCTACGGTCACTGGAATAGACCTAACTGAAGATGAAAAAGCAGGCACCTGGAAAGTCAGGCTCGCCCGGCGCACCGGTCGAGCTTGAAACTGGACCAGACGAGAAGCGCGCCTGACTAACACATACAGGCGTTGACTCAATCCGCCGAGGCTCTAGATTGGCTTGAGCCCCGGCGATATGAGCGCGGCTCCAGTTATATGAACTTATACCAAAACGCACATTGCGGCCCGGCTAAAGGATTTTATAACTTTGGGCGCATACATGCGAGCCCCAAATGGGGTGGGGAGAGAACATGGGGCTAGCCCAGGGCTAGCCTGCGTTAGCCGGGGCTAGCCCCACTGAAAAAGCTTGTCCCATTTTGCTAAATCAGTACTGTATGCCCAACTCTTATCGAATAACTTCAAGGGTTCTTTATAGTGCACAGTGTCATAGAGATCACAGCACACTCCATGCCTTTGAACAGTTTGGATCACTGTACAGGCACAGCCTCGATGACAAACATCCGACCCGACCAGGATTTAAACTTAGTAGCTCCCGAGTTTCGGGCCACAGCAGGATCGAATGGGCCAGGGACGGCCTCGTTATTCCAAACACAAACAAACTTATTCGAGTTCCTATTAATGTTGCATCAAATATAATGTAAACATGATTAGGCATAGGGTATGGGACCTTCCCTAGGATCCTGCAGGCTCGGGTGTGATACCTTGCATTGGACCCTTATGCCCGCATGTGAAGTGTGATATCTTGGCTAGGACCCTAGCTTAAGACCATGCGGGGTCATGGTGAAACTTTGCCTAGGACTTCTAGACTCAAGTTTGAAACCTTGCCTAGGACGCTGCGGGCTCGGGTGTGAGTCCTTGCCTAGGACCTTGGCGGCTCGAGTGTAAGTCCTTGCCTAAGACCATGCGGGATCACGCTAAATCCTTGTCTAGGACTTGAAGACTCAGCTTTAAGACCCTGCCTAGGGCGCTGCGGGCTCAGGTGTGAGTCCTTGCCTAATACCATGCGCGTCTAGGGTTAATCCTTGCCTATGACCTCTAGGCTCTGGTGTGAATTCTTGCCGAGGACCTGTAGGGTCAGGTGTGATACCTTGCCCAGGACCTTGTGGATTCGAGTGTGAGTTCTTGATTAGGACACTACGGGTTCAGATGTGATTCTTTGCCCATAGACCATACATGATTGTGCGTGTGTGAGTACTTGCCTAGTCACTGGGGGCTCGGTTGTGAGACATTGTCTGTGACCTGTAGGCTCGGGTGTGAGTCTTTGCCTAGAACAATGCAGCCTTGTGTGTGATACCTTGCCTATGACCCTGTGGACTCTAGTGTGAGCCCTTGCTTAGGACATTTGCTTAGGAACCCAGCTGAAACGGTAGTAAATAACATTTATAACTGACGTACATATCTACATGTACAAGAACTCCATGGGAACAGATTTCCATCAACAGACTGGGGATGGCAAATTTAAAATGAAAACCTGTAACCATTTTTCACTGAGCTTGATGCAGCACCAGCACCAAATTAATGAAAATGACTAGGTGTGGTTGCGAAAGTTGGTTGCATGTTACGATGCAGCAGGTCTGCAAGGTACACAAGCTGAATGGGAACTGCGTAAGCCTACAGTAGGTCACCGCGAATTAATGAAATTCAGGTTGATGATTAGGAAAACATGGCACAACTCTCTCAGACTAACGTTGTTTTATTAATTGAATATGATGTTTTTGGCTATTATGTATATTTATAAAATAAATACATCAAAATGTGTACTGCATATTTCTTTTGGATATAGAGTTATTTTTTACTGGTCATTAATTACTGGTAATTTATAGACTCAAAAGCTTATATGTATCTTGAATATGAATGACAATATTGCTCCCAATAAAACCTTAAATGGCGGCCATCTTGGATTTATTCGTTAACAAAACCTTAAAAGTTACTAATAGCTTCAGAAAAGAATTCAGCATTAAAAAATCATGTGGAAATGAGGTATTACATCAAAATATATGTTTATTAGTTCAGGAATTACAATTTCAACATAGCGCTTGGCGGCCATTTTGAATTTTGTCAAAAAAAAAAGATGTTTCGCTCAGGGAAAACCTTTGGACTTTTTACAGGTATTAGAGGAGGACATACTGGTAGTCTATAGATTTAAAAGCTTATAATTATCTCAAATACAAATGACAATAGACTTGCTCTCAATTAAACATCAAATGGCAGCCATCTTGGATTTATTCTTTAACGAAACCCTAAAAGCTACTACTAGCTTCAGAAATGAATTCGGCATTAAAAATCATGTGAAAATGAGGTATTACATTTAAATATATGTCAAATAGTTCAAGAATTGCAACTTCAACATGGCGCTTGGCGGCCATTTTGAATTTTGTCAAAAAAATATGTTCCGCTCAGGGGAAAGTTTGGGACTTTTTACATGTATTAAAGGAGGACATTATGAACATTAAATTTTCAGCTTTATATTATTTTTTTCCATTTCAAAACCTAAAATTCCTGGACTAAGTATAATTAACTTATAATAATTGTATAAAGCCAAGTTATTGGTAATTATGATTATAATAGTATTCTCGCATTTATTCATGAGTAGGCCTATACATTGAGTTAAATACCATAAATATATGTTTCGACATAATTTCGCAACTAAAAGTTATTTATTATAATAATGCTATCGTAAGTGTGAAATCTTATATTTCTTTCGGAGGATTTCAACATAGTGTTATTTATTATGGCGTGTTCATCAACTATAAACCTTTGAACAGTCCGGAGATATGTATGCATGTAAACACATCCCCCCCCCCCCCTTGGATTACCCATAGTATTTACAGATACATGTATGCATACACCAACTGACACGGAAATTTAAATATTAATGTGCAAAGAAAATATAGCAATTTCATTGCGGTGTGGCCCTAGTAAAAACATTGTTGTGAATATCCAGCAACGACTTCATTTACTTTCAATTGTTTGTGCTAGGAAAAACATTTGAGTATGTGTTCATCTTCATTCAGTTAAGAGGGTTCTGTATCCTGTCGTACAGATTCAATCACGGGGATTACAATGTTTAACCCTTTAAGCGCCAAATTATTCAATCTGACTTTTCACCCACTTGAAGTTGTGTCTCGCTGACGCGATCCACAACTTCAAGTGAGTGAAAATTATTCAGATTCGACAAAATGGAGGTCAACTGTTTTCAAATATTGCTGATTGATGTCACATTTCATCTCTAACATGTTTAAAAGTTGGTACTTATTGTGCTGATAAAAAATGAAAACCCGAAAATATGCGGCACCGGCGGTTAAAGGGTTAAAATTTAATGATAATCATCCCATCAGTCTTAACCCTTACAACGCTGAAATATTTCTGTATAAACCATGGAGACCAAAGGTTTTTTCATTTTGAAATAATCACAAATGTCTTAGCCAGCTCTTTCCGCTTCACTTTAATACATATGTTATGTGTCTATGGCGGTTATAAATATTTATTTTTTACAGTGCGGGGATCGACTTTATACGTCAGAATCTGACGTCTGAAGATGTCAGATTCCGACGTATAAAGACGAACCCCGCACTGAAAGAATTAAACTATTCATAATGGCTGTAGACCCATAACATGTGGATTGTATTCAAATGAAGCGGAAAGAGCTAGCTAAGATATATGTGATTATTTCAAATTGAAAAAAAAACCTTTGGTTTCTATGGTTTATACAAAAATAATTCAGCGCTCTAAGTGTATTCATGATTTAACCCTTTCAGTGCGAGGACTGTGGGCGTCATATTATGACGTCTAAAGTCGATACCCGAGCTGTAAGAGTAAGAGATTTATATTGGCCGTAGACCCATAACATTATATTAAAATATAGCGGAACGAGCTAACTAAGACATTTATGATAATTTCAAATTGAAAAAAACACCCTTTGTTCCCTTGCTTTATATAAAAAATATGTCAGCGTTTTAAGGGTTAACACCTTCGCCCACTTCTTAGTCACCAGTGCCAACATTGGGCCAACGTTTTATTAGGGGGTCAGGTTTTCAGTTGTGGTGTGTCATCTAATGGCAGAAATAAATTACTTGGAAAATTGATCACCTGTTCGCATTTCACAAATATTTTATAATAGGCGTATAATTATTATTAAATTCAATCAATTGAGTGATCGTTTGCTTTGACAGGCAGATCGTTGGCTGCCAAATAAATACATCATCGTTATATATCTTATCTCATAGGCCTATATTTATGATACACAGCTATAGTGCCCTATAATTATATCACACCTAACACCTAATTATATCATTATTGTATGTTATTGTACATAGCAGCTAATATCACAGTCAATTTTCCTCTACTGCTGTACTATAGCGGCCAAGGATAACCCTTTCAGCGCGGAGACCGACTTTAGTATTAAGTCAGAGTCAGTCCCCGCACTGAAAGAATAAAATAATTATAATGGTCGTATAACATAACAGGTATTTATATAACATAACACAATATAACAGGTATTCAAATGAAGCGGAAACAGCCAACTAAGACATTTATGATGATTTCAAATTTAAAAAAACCTTTGGAATTAATGGTTTATACAAAAATATTTCAGCTTTAAAAGGGTTCGATTCTGCGGCTGTCGCAGAGGATATGTAGGCCTAGTGACCAAAAGGTCACCCTACGACAGGCATTCCATGGCCGCCTCACGGTGCAGCTTTAAGAAGGTCCTGTGGTCCATATGTGGACGACTTGCTTGGCCCCATGTTATATTTCAAAAAAAAACTACGAGCCCCGCAGACATTCTCTAAGGCGACCGTGCAGTATAATTTCAAAGACTGTATGGGAGGCGCAGATTTTTTGCCACCGCAATTTGAAAATAAGTCATACACAGTCATCCTAAAAATTCCCATCCTAGGCCTAATTATAATTATGGGTGGGACCTATCTTTCAATAATTATTGAACGTAGAAATTCAGGACCGCACGGTCACCATGGCAATTTTGACTGAGGTACAACGATCACTGAGGTAAACTGTGAACTATGAATCTGATAATCACATAGAGTTGGCTGTTCTGAGGAACCAGGGGAAGCATCAGCCTTTAACTCTTTGGCCGCCAAGTAATTGAACTGGAATTTTCGCACACTTGAAGTTGTGGATCGCTGACGCGATCAACAACTTCAAGTGGGCGAAAAATATTTAGATTTGACAAAATGAAGGTCAACAATTTTGAAACTTTGTTAATTGATATCACGTTTTATCATTAACATGTTTGAAAACTGATATTTAATGTGTTAATAATTTAACAAAACGAACGTCATCGAAACCAGCGTTTAAGGGGTTAAAACAGAGCTAGGCCTGCCCAGCAAACACAAATCTTTTGTATGACATTTATACAATGTGTGACCAACGTCGAAGACGTTGGGCCGACGCTGCATAAATGTTATTGGGTAGTGCTTATCTTATTCAAACAAATTAAGATGGCAAAAAATTGTGTTACCAAAAATCAAAAGATAATGCTTTATCTCTGTTATGTGGACTTAAATAATTAAAATACGGGGTACGAGGGGGACTTGTCTATAAATCAACTTACAAACGTGCTACAATGGGGGTGTTTAAGTTATATTTAGACCGGGCTGCATGCCTTCCGGAACTAGTTATCATTTTCCGGAATATATATATTCGAGCAGATGCAATTAACCCGTAAAGCGTTGAAATATCTACAGCCATTATAATTTTTTTATTGTATCATCTATTGTTACAATGCATGTAACCTTCTTCACAGACATGTGGAGCTTTATCGATTATACAATGGGCTAACATACCTGCAAGAACTTTATTTTGTTAGTTTACAGACGACATCGTTTTCATCAATATTATAATATAATTATACATGATAAATTGACACACATGTTTTAAATAAATGAAAAATAGAAACCTTCAATTTAGCAGCATAAGTGTCAACAATTGAAAGAAACAATTCAACATCACAAGGGTTAACAATTTAAACCAAACAATTCAGAAGATCAAGAGTTCACAATTAAATCCAACAATTAAACAATTCAACTTTAAAAGCAAATTATCCTAAATATTGACCGAGATATTGACAAATTCACGTTTTTCGGTAATGGCCGCCATTATTGGCTTCCTGCCAATTTCCAGTAGTCGATTTGCAAGGTTGTGCACCTATCATTTCAGGTGCCAAACTTTTACAACACGCCGTGTTAGTTTTCCAGAAAAAATGCTGTTTACTCCCTGGGTAGTAGTTCTACATACTAGTACTCTACAAAATAACAGTGCCATATTGCAACGTAAATGATATGTCTATTTACATCTTTTATCGCTGTCATATACATGTGATGTATATGGTTTTACTTTATATCATGTTATCATGTGAATTCAGAACAGTGTGCGGATGATAACCTCGTTTTGGGAGGAAGTTATTGAAATATAACTATGATATAACACAATTTTGCCAAAATATCAAATTATTGAAATCAAAAAGACATCAAAAACCTCTAAAAAATCATTTGACAGTATAATGATGTCTGACATTGTATTCCTTGATCCAAAAAAAAAACAATCTAGACACTAAGATCGCTTAAATATGATATCTAGAAGCTAAGATATCTTGATTTTAGGTTCGGCTGGCGGCCATTTTGAATTATGGCGGCCATATTGTATTAATAAATATAGTCTTGTGTGTGAGATGTACCTCTCTGAAAATAAATATATATCATCAGACATTCAAATCATCATATTATCCCAAAAAAGTCGATTTGTGCACTTTTTGCTAAAACGTAAAGGTTTGATATTATTTTTCAATGGTCACGTGACCTATGACCTTCCAATGACCCCAAAAATAATATTGTGGTCAAAATGGCATTTCAAATGGCAGATTTGAAATTTACGGGAAGAAATACAATAGAAACCGTTGAGAAAAGTTTGACAGACATGTTTATTAGATTGGTTAGGATATATCCCTGTCTATAAGCAAGCAATGTGTACTGTAGTTTTTTAATTCCTCAGAAACGGAAACAACCATATAAAGCAGTAAGTTGTCTACAGACTCTCAACTAGCCATCCCTCCGGCTGATTTTTTTTTTTTTGGGGGGGGGGGGTAAGACCTTGTATAGAAAAGTGATGATACTGTGTTGATGCACACAATGGGGTATTTTTAAAAACATGGATGCCCCCCTTTATTACGCCAGTGATGAATGTGCTATAGTTTCACCCTTTAACCGCCGGTGTCGCATATATTCGGGTTTTCATTTTTTATTAGCACATTAAGTACCACATTTAGTGGAAAAAAGAAGGCCTCAACGCGGTATATAATGTGTGGTGTTGCAGTTTATTTTTAAAGCACCATTATAGCTATTTCGTTATTGTCGTCAGATGGTAAGAAAAAAATATGAAAGACCGCACTCAAGTGCTCTATCGCGGTATGGGTGCGTGACGTAGCCATACCGCGGTATTTTTATTTTAGATACCGCGGTATAGGCAGCTGATTGCGGTGAGCAAAGAAAAAGAAAAATGAAACGTGGCAACCTGTGGTATCAGGTTACCGCGGTACTTTGGATGAATTTTGTGTGTGTTGGCGGTAAGAACCCAGTGTGTTCAGCACAGGCCGCGATATCGCGTCAATTACGCACTTAGAGGTCAAATGTCTCCTATTTTTCCAGGGTAGTGAGACAAATGTCCCCACTTATTTATTGTCTGTGCTTAACACTTGGCGTCAATTACGCACTTAGAGGTCAAATGTCTCCTTTTTTTCCAGGGTAGTGAGACAAATGTCCCCACCTATTTCTTGTCTGTGCTGTACACTGCGAAGTTGAACCATTACAAACGTGCTACAATGGGGGTGTTTAAGTTATATTTAGACCGGGCTGCATGCCTTCCGGAACTAGTTATCATTTTTGACACGATGACTAGATCCACATTTAGATTTCATCTTGACTATCACTGGATAAAATATAATTTAAAAGTTCACCGATGATCACTCTCGCTGACCAGGCCATGCACGACAATGTGCAACATGTCAAATGTGTGAAATACGCTGTGCAGTCAGTAGGATCGATGATATTCTTTTTTAACCCTTTAACCGCCGGTGCCGCATATATTCGAGTTTTTATTTTGAGTAGCCCATTAAGTACCAGCTTTTAAACATGGTAACGATAAAATGTGACATCCATCAGCAATATTTGAAAACTGTTGACCTCAATTTTGTCAAATCTGAATAATTTTCCCTCCCTTGAAGTTGTGGATCGCGTCAGCGAGACACGACTTCAAGTGAGTGAAAATTAAGATTGACTAATTTGGCGGTTAAAGGGTTAAAAGTAGAGTTAAGAAGTGGCTACGCTAACCCTTTCAGCGCGTAGACCGTCTTGATACGTCCGAATCGGATTCTGATGCATAAATAAATGCATTAAAACATTTATAATGGCCGTATACCCCATAACATAGGTATTAAAGTGAACAAGAAAAAGCTGATGAAGACATGTATGATGATTTCAAAGTGAAAACAAACTATTTGTTCTCCATTGTTTATATATAAAAATATTTCAGCGTTGTAAGAGTTAACCCTCTAAGCGCCGGTGTCGCATATATTCGGGTTTTCATTTTTAATGGCACATTAAGTACCACCTTTCAAACACGTTAAAGATAACATGTGACATCAATCAGCAATATTTGAAAACAGTTGACCTCCATATTATCAAATCTGGATAATTTTCACTCACTTGAAGTTGTGGCTCGCGTCAGCGAGACACAGCTTCAAGTGGGTGAAAATTCAGAATGAATAATTTTGCGGGTAAAAAGTTAAAGCTAAAGTCCTAGTAAAATGATAAAATTGGATACGTTGTTATTTCAGACAATATTTAAATCTGTATGTTTGCTTCTTGTAAACATGGTAAACTCTGATGATTTATGTTGATATTGAGGACGCCGTATTCACCTTTTCTATCTGGATTGCTCTACGAAATTATTCACTAAACGCTGGACATTGTGTTTCAAACTACTGTGCTTGTGTATTTCTTCAATCTGTTTTGATTAATTGTCAGATTAATATTTCTTAATCACCACAGTATAGATGTTGGCCTGGTGTTGGTGATTGATTGATTGATTGATTGATTGATTGATTGATTGATTGATTGATTGATTGTTTGTTTGATTGATTGATTGATTCATTGATTCATTGATTCATTGATTCATTGATTCATTAATTCATTGATTCATTGAAATTTTGATTGATTGATTGATTGATTGATTGATTGATTGATTGATTGATTGATTGATTGATTGATTGATTGATTGATTGATTGATTGATTGATTGATTGATTGATTGATTGATTGATTGATTGATTGATTGATTGATTGATTGATTGATTGATTGATTGATTGATTGATTGATTGATTGATCGATCGATCGATTGATTGATTGATTGATCGATCGATCGATCGATCGATTGATTGATTGATTGATTGATTGATTGATTGATTGATTGATTGATTGATTGATTGATTGATTGATTGATTGATTGATTGATTGATTGATTGATTGATTGATTGATTGATTGATTCATTCATTCATTCGTTCATTCATTCATTTATACATTCATTCATTCATTCATTCATTCATTTATTTATACATTCATTCATTCATTCATGCATTAATTCATTAATTAATTAATTCATTCATTTATCTATTTATTCATACCTTCATACATCTATTCATTCATTCATTCATTCATTCATTCATTCATTCATTCATTCATTCATTCATTCATTCATTCATTCATTCTTTCATTCATTCATTCATTCATTCATTCATTCATTCATTCATTCAATTATCTTCATTCCTTCATTTATTCATTCATTCATTCATTCATTCATTCATTCATTCAATTCTCTTCGTTCCTTCATTCATTGGCGTGTGTATCATGACGCATCATTAATACAAATATCACAAAATAACAATCCGCAGTAAATTTCTTCCGATTGGATATAACATGTATAATTACCGGTAAGCTTTTAAAACTTGGTGGGCAATGAAAAAAATGAAAAAAGCTTGCCAACTACAATATTTACACTAACCAGTCTGGCTTGACGTCTAAAACGGCACCCAACAACAAGTGGAACTAATCTGATTTCGAGATGACGCATCGCGCATTATTTTATTTCACAATGAAATCGTTTACCTGGGTATAGTTACAGTGTATATCCGGAATATATATTGGTTATCTCCTTAGACAGTACGTACGGTTGGCTGTAGTGACACATGGATA